>LR990049.1:2881023-3117327 GCA_905147135.1 Blastobasis lacticolella
CTAGGATTATTATAATAATGAATGTGTTATATGACATTGTATTTTTAACGATGTTAATCATCTTGGCGTTAATGTCCCGGTTGTGCTCTCGCGCATGGGGCCTGACCATAATCCAGGATTTGGCAGATCAGATAATTACAGTGGAGCGACTGCCATCTGACGTACGTGACCCTGCTACAAGGGGAATCTGACTCCAGCTAGCAAGATCACGCGCCTCTAGACTCTATTGTTATAAACTTCTTGGCGGTCAAACTGATGTAGCTTAGTTGAACCTCTGACATGAATAAAAATTATGTTACGACTAACCAAGAGTACAACTAATTCCTGTGAGACTTGAGTGAACAAAGCAAATAGCAAATAGATAAGGCGTTTCTGGAGAAGGTAGGGGAACTTAGATACCAATATCTGTACCGGTCTAATTCTTTTTTTTATACCACTAATGTGGCAAACAAGCTTACGGCCCGCCTGATGGTAAACAGTCACCGCAGCCTATGGATGTTTGCAATACAGGTCTAATTAATATGGAGCTACAGTACGCACACAACGACTTACGGTACAAATAGACAGGCCAATAGGTACCTACTTAAGCTTTCAATGCACACATCTTGCAAAAATATCGGAATTAATCTAGTTGAATTTGAATACAATCATTTAGGCGCGACCGCCACCGTTACCTCGCGAGTGTCGTACGCATTGGAGGGGGCGCCACTGTGCTCGTTACATACAATGTTGGATAGGTCAAAGCACCCTTTTAATGAATAAGTTCTCATATGAAAAATATTTCTCATATGAGAACTTATAGAGGTATAGTATTGATCAAGACCATTCCAATGCGCCCAAACACGATGGGGTTTGTTGCGTTTAGTAGTTCCTATGACCACTGTCCGACTCCATCATCAGACTAGCTCCGTGGTACCATATTAATACATTGTCATTCAATGTCAGTCATGGGTATACCCAATTTCAGCTCAATTGAATACCGGGAAGTGGGTCAAATTAGGCTTGCAATACTTACATAGTTCTAAAATCGAGAGTACTTTAAACGAGCTTGTGGGGGCCTTCATTCTCCTAAATTATTTGTTTAATATACAGCTTAGGCTATTGTGTGGTGTCCGGCCGAGTAGAATAGCACCGACCTCTTACACTCGTGGGTATCGTACAAGGCGCCTAATATTTTCGAGGTATAAAAGATCTAGAGTATCCGTAGGCTGGTAAATGGGCAGCAGCGTTTTCCATTATTATATTTAGAATACTGCGATCTCCATCCCGCCTGCCTATCGTGGAGATTATGGCAATAACCTCATTTTTCGTGGGAGAGGCCCTAAGCCCTGCAAAGGACTGTTACGGGCTTTGATGATGACTCCTTAATTTTAGATATATCTACTTTACCCGATCGTAATATCGTTCCTTCGCTATTAAACGACAATTAATTAATTAATTAATTACCATACCGTCCCGTAACAGCATAAGCTGAGCCAGGTCCATTTGCTTTAGTTATTTTTATTGTTTAGATGTAGTGGTAAGGCACGATATTTTGTTTAAGGCAATAAATGATTCTTATTCTTATTAAAACAAGAAAGGATAATGTGCTATTGTGTATTTACCAAACTTTTATGTACGGTACTTACTTCTAGAAGGTATTCTAATCGTTTGTGAACTTACACTTTACATTTGGTTCTTTTTCCCACCACACACGCTCTCAGTATAATCGGCAATGCTCTGGGCCTGCGCGTGCGACGATAGTTACCGCCGGAATACGGACAGTATTTATGGGTTCCGAGAAACATCACCCAGCGGCACAGTGCGAAAGTTAAGCGTGCCCGTTGCTATGGCGGTGCCTATCTCTGTTTAGTAGATAATTTATACAATTTAGCCAATGGCAAGAACTCGGCATCAAATAGTGTCTGTCCGCGTCTATCCTCAAATTCTTCGGGCTCTTCTCGAGGTGAGATCATGGGCTATGTTTTTGAACCACTCGTCTCGAGTCAAACAGTTTTAAGTTCTATTTTTTATTGCCTAGGGAGTCACACGGAGGGACGGTCCACCTGATGGAAAGCGGTCACCGTCGTCCAGGACATTTGCAACCTAAGGGAAGCGACATGCCCGTTGAAGAACCCCATGTTATAGTGCAAAGGAAATACTTCGGGAGGCAGCTCATTCCACATCTTGCACGTGCGCTGTAAAAGGCTCGCGATGCCCATACGTAAGTTGGATGCTAGGCATCCAGATGGTGTGGATGAAATCTATCCGATTGTCGAAGGGTGCGGTGGCGGAAAAGTGACGGTAGTAGAGCTCGTCTAATCTAAAATGACGCGCCCCACTATCGCATTACCGCACACAAGCAAGTTTAAAATATGGACGCAATACATATACAAATGCCGTTGTAATTGGTCATTCAGTTGCCGGTGAGATTCAAACGTAGGAACACGCGTCGTTCATTGGCTCTCCCACACAGATGAAGTGTCGTTATCAATATTTGCACTCACACATCGAAATCAACTAACTAAGTAGTGGGGCGCGTCATCTTAGACTAGACGAGCTCTACCAAGTTGAATAGTTCGTTGGAACATCCCCGTTGTTCAGACGGTAGAGAATACACAGATAACCAACGCCTGTTAAAAAATATGGCTGCATCGACCGTCTTATCATGCAGGGCAGAGTGGACAGCCCCGACCGCGCGGCAGATTACCCGCCGATGGACCGACCAGATCAAATCTGCTAAGGGAGTGTACCAGGTAGACTGCAATATGTAGCAACTGTCCAGAACTTTTGCCATGTAATGTATTTTAATAAGAAAAATACAAGACCATAAGACCCTGTAATTGACTTGACCGCTTGCTCGACTTATTGTCATTGTGTGTACGGTATTCGTGCGCAACCCGCTGCCGAACTTAGAAATTAATATTTTTTGAAAATACATTAATTACTAATTAAATATAAAATAATGACCTGTAGAATGAGGAACACAAGGTTGGTCACCGGTCACAATATGCAAGAAGTGGTATGTGTGCTTTGTTGTTTATTTATCCTCATTGGTGTGCATTCCTATTAATACGTGGAACACTATGCCACAAATTAGGCACACAATCGCACAGGGAAGGCAATGTCTTTTCAGACAAAGACCGAAATCTTCCGAACCAGAGTTATTAGTTGGATAATGTAACTATTTCAAAAAGTATATTGCTAAAGTGTTGCGCTGATTTACATTACTACCTTTATCTTTGTGTCGTATTGTATTATTTTTTGTGCTGTAATTGAAAATACTGAGTTGCGGGTCGCCCGCCATTATTTGTTTTCGTTTTTGTTTTAATTTATAATATAGTAAGACCACGCTAAGTCCGAATCGCTTTTAAAAATAAATAAAATAAAAATCTCTGTATGGCAACTTATGCCATGTCATTTTTCCGTCATACAACGTCAATCTTAAAAGTCATAACAAAGAATTTGACTGACTTGAAAAATATTAGAGCAGGGTAGAGGGCGCCACCCTCTCGGAACATACTGAGTCCGTAAATTAAATTAATTTAAAATGGATAAAACAAACATCTTGCTATATAAATATATACATTTAGTTGATTAAACAGTGATAAGCCTGTGTTAATGTTATTTTGTGGTGGAACTAAATATTTTAAAATAATTTGAAATCTTAATAACGGAACACCTATCTGACAATCCTGGAGACCTCACTTCACAGCAGCGTCCTGTCTAAAAATCTGTGCGCGACACTGAGTACTACCAATAGTACTATGGTCAGTGACCTACCTAAACCAGTATAAAAGGAGCTAATATTGCTATGTGTATCTATAGAAACGCTAGCTCTTCTTCTTGTAATGGTTTTTGGTAGGTCGATATGGTGTCTTCTATACAATAGTGCCACGGACAGCATTTTCTGTACATTTTTCTGTTTTCGCGGATTCTGTTTCATGGATGGGTCTGTGTAAGTGCTGGACGAATTAAGGAGTTAAGGAGAAGGACAAGGAGAAGGAGAACAAACGAATTAAGGAGAAGGTTGCATTGCTGATGATAATTGTTTATAGTAATGACTATTTTAATAAGAACCCAGACGTTTCACACCAAGTTATTTACGTTGTACATAACTTAGGTACACTTTAATCGATACTGATTTATTATATTTGTGTACAATACAACATAACAATGCAGAGGATACTGTTAGCAAAACTATTATAGTCAATACCATGACAGTTCGGGCTTAGCGTCATAGATGACGCTAGCGAGGGGAACCTTTCGGCCATTGCTTGCGCTGTATTTTTGAAGGGATGGGATTCGAACGTTAGCCTCGGGTGAGCGACGGATATGATTATGGAACGCAGAATATTAATTATGTACTAACTAGTACATAAATAACATTCTGCGTTGTGGTTTTTGTATAATTCTTTGCCATAATTGTTATTATATTGTAAGAACTTGTATATTAGATAATATAACAAATAGCAAATGCATACATAAATAAATAAATAAATATTCGTGGATAAATTCACACAGCGCCATCTAGCCCCAAACTAAGCAATGCTTGTGCTATGGGTGCTAGATAACTGATACTTAAATACTTTTAAATACATACTTATTATACATAGAACACCCAGACCCGTAACAGAAATTAAAATTCATCATTTCAATTTCTGCCCGGCCGGGAATCGAACCCGGGACCTCTTGCGTGGTTGACTATTGAACCACTCAGGTCATCAACATAGCATTAGCATTCTCATTCTAACACGATTAATCATGCAAATATAAACTTTATGTCGTTAAGATTGACTGCTGTTTAGAGATTCAATGCTAGTGCACGTTAGTACCAATGTTGCGATTTCAGTTAATCATCTTGGCGTTAATGTCCCGGTTGTGCTCTCGAGAACGAGGGCCCAGGATCCGTCTGACCTCCGTGACCCTGCTACCAAAGGAACCTGACCAGATTGGATCATGGTTACAAATTCAGTTGCCTGAATTTGCAGGTTTCATCACGATGTTTTCCCTCACTGTAAGAGCATCGGTTAGAATTCAATGAACACAACGTAAACTAGGAAAATCGATTTTTTATTTTATCACAACTTCATCAGCACGACAATATAGATCGATTGTATCTATGAGCAGTTTTCCAATAGGTATCGAAAGCATTATTAACCACTCACTAGATGGCGCCCCGACAATTTTGGTAAACGATAATCGCTTGAAATAGGTACTTAGCAAACAGGATATAAACACCGGGTACGTTGTATTGGATAATATTGTTGTTGTCAATAGTTTTCAATCATTTTTGAGGTTGTAATAATAATGGAACATAGTGCCAACTTCTATAAATATTTCTTTTTACACTTCGTTCAACCTTTAACAGTTATGTTTATAAATATAAACATTTTATTTTTAAGTTTAGTATTAGTTGGCTGCATGAAATCACTGCCACCATCATACAGATTATAAAAATATTACCAAAATTGTAGGAGCGCCATCTATTGATGCTTTTTGAAACCAACTATCAATACCTACTGGAAAACTCCTCATTCCTAAAACCCAATCAAACTTTCCGCGTCACCTCAAAACGATACCCGCTATTAAATAATCAAACATAATGTCTACCCACATGACCTCTCAAATAAATCAACACAATTCTATAGGTCGACAACTTAACTGGTGTATCGCCTGCGGTATGAGGGGGGCAGATTGGGTGACGTCATGTAACGTTTCGGGGCTAAGCGCGGGGGCACGGGGCAGGGAGCACAAGGGACGTGTCTCAGTGCGCCCGCGGACTCCGCACAGCGCAGTTGGATATTTTGCTATGGATTCTCAGAATAACGCACACGAGGTTAATTTACCGATACTAAATCCCAAGGTGGAGGCTTGAAAATGTTTGCTAAAAAAATAATAGAAGCTCAGGCGTTCCCAAAGTATGCGCCGTGGAGAGAATGGAGGGGCGCTGTGAGGCGCTACCATCTTCTCGTTTCGAAACTTAACTTAGATGTTCATACTTTACTGCCTCATATTCCTGCCATCTGTTCTGCGAGCTATGTGTCCTGCCCGCTTTGCAATCTTTCGCAATAGTTCGCTTGCGGATCTCCTCATTCCTGATTCGATCGCGCAATGACACTCCAAGTATAGCCCTTTCCATCGCCCTTTGGGCGACAGTGAGTTTTCTTATAAGGCCCACGGTGAGCCATAAAATAAATATGAAGAAAAACTTACTTTTTTGCACCGAATTAAAAATCGAGATTTAGTTTTAAAAGCCATTGGCAAAGATTAGGTTTCTCGTTTCGGGATATTATACTTAATCTTGGGACAAGTTCAGGCATAATCTTGTGTGCATTCGTTTTCCGAGGAACGTCATCAACTGACGTTTCACGGAAGAAAATGCTCACTGCACCACGTCCTGCACCCCCGCGAAAAATAAACTTCCCACCTACCTCACCTACCGCAGGCGATATACCAGTTAAGTTGTCGACCTATAACAAATTTCGAATAAAACTAATCTTTCGTTAGTGATTCCCATGTATAGAATTAATTATCGACTTTATGGCTCAGCTCAGCTCAGCAATTAATTAATTTAGCAAAGCACTTAAACAGCACAGCTCAGCATATCTATCTCTATATAGCTTGTCTGGGCTCAGTTCGGTTTCCCTTTCCCCTCAAAGCAGCCAAAGAGCCAATCTCTTTCTCTTATAATGTACAACAATATAAAATGTCAAGAAATTGTCGTACCATGCAAGCTTTACTTCTCTTTAGAAAAGAATGCGTCCATATTTTTTTCAGTTCCGTGGCCGCAAGATGTTCTATAACACCGGCAATGAAATATTCATCTAATTGCTTCACTGTCTAAACTTAAAATTTATAGCATACTATTGACAAAGAGGTATACTTATTTAGCAAAAAAAAACCAGCACGACCTCGACAAGAATTTATAATCTGTCTCGATTATTTGCAGTTGTTTTTAGCGAATTTATTTCATTGAAAGACAATAAAAACTCGGACGCATGTTGCATTTTAACATTGTATCTAGAGGTGTATCTAGAGGAATCAATGCTATCGTAAATTAAAAATGGCGGAACATACGTAGCATCACAAAGTAGCTTCCGTCTGACTGCGTCTGCATGAAGCCCTTTAAGGAAATGGCATTGGATTGTTTCAACAAAATAATTAATTATAATTAGCTAATGTTATTATAATAACGTAAAATTAATTAAAACTACATATGTATATTTTGCATAAGTATATAGAAGGTACAGTCCTCCTTTTCAAGAGAATATGATAATATATTGTCCTATTAACACCCGATACATAAAGAACATTTAATTTAAATCTGTAATTTGTAGGTACAGATTTGGAGCGTCGGTCGCCGTGTCCAACTTGTAAGCGAGAGGTACTATGGGAACCCCAGTGCGGCCATGTAAAAATGAGCCACACTTTTCTGAGTTATGTACATTAGTCGAACACTAACCGTTGCTTTTACGGTGATGGATAACATCGTGATGAAATTTGCAAATTCAGGCAACCATGATCCAATCTGGCAGGTTCCCCTGTTAATACGATCACAGAGGTCAGATAGCAGTACGCTCCATTGTAATTACCTGATTTTCCAAATGCTGGATCAATCTGAACTTGGGCGAGGGCAAAACCGGGACATTAACGGTAACATGATTATTATTAGTAAGAGTATTACTTGTATCTATTATTATTATTAAAAATAAGCCCGCTGACCGTCTTTTAAATCCTCAGCATACCGTAAATACGTCAACAACAGTTCGTCTATTCTATTAGACTTTGCCGTTTGGTGCCCGAGAATGGAAATTCTTGCAGTGGTGGCGTAGCATGGAATGGGTCGGCACGCGGACTTTTTAGAGTTAAAATAAGCAGATCTTAACTTATTTTTTTTTATAGAAAATAGTCAGGTATTTGACTGCCTTCTCATCTGATGTTATAATAAGACCAAGCTAAGTCCTAATTTAAGTAAAAAAAATCTCTGTATGATTACTTATGCCAAGTTTTTTATCCGTCATCGAACGTCATTAATAAAAGTCATATCAAACAAGTTGATTTCTGCAGGACTGTTTATTTACGTTAATTAAGAAAAATAATGTAAAATAATGGGAAAAACTATTATTAAGGAAGTACGGACTATAATTTTCACCATGATTAATAATTTAGACAAAAGTTCAAGCTAATCGTGACCATGTAACTGAATTTTTACAAGAAGGACTGAAAAGGACAGATTATCCCCAGATTATTTCCATATCCACACTTTATAATATTTACTACTGTCAGTTGATTCGGACTTACCGTGGTCCTATTATCAGTGCAGATGCAGTCTACGTTGGCGCATACCTGTCTAATTAAATATCTATTCACTCTTGTCCTAAAGAGACCCAAGTTATAACGCTTAGGGAAATAATGTACAGGCCGCGACTACTCTTCAACTTTAAGCGAAGACAATAAAAACACAGATAAGCGAAGGTTAGAGGCTTCCTTGGATTTCCCGACACCTGTAAATGGTCACCGAAAACATATTCGCAACCCAAACGAGACGATATCTGTATTGGTGAGTAATGTATGATGACATTGTTTATATTGGGAACACAATAGCCCAATATGACGCCTCAGGTGACGTAATAATGGAAATACATAACAGCCAATTAATATTCCCATGTGCATTTGATTGTGGTCAAATCTCTTACTGACTGAATTCCTTATTTTGTATTTAATGAAGTTTGAATAGTGGTAACAAGGTTCTGGTGTCCGTTCTTGTTTTATTAATTTAAGTACCTACCTCTGAGCTATTCCTTCAGGTAAACTGTTAGTGATGTTCAAGGATAAGCTCTTTAAAATTTTGCATTTTAAATTTAAGCTGGGATAAGGAAAATCCTTCCGTTAGTAGCTTCCCAAGGATCCAAATGCTACGAAAGTTCGACGTCAGTATATGCAGTCCGCCAGACGCCGAGCCGTGTCATTCAATGCATATTGCACCGCCTTGACGTCACAGTGTTCAGAGGGCTGCAATAAACTAAAATATTCTGTGTGAAATAATGTTCTAGATAGTAATGTCAAAATATATTTTTAGGTTTTGTCTTGTTTGTTTGTGTGTATGCTGTTGCTGTTGTTGTTAATAAATAAAATATAATAAGACCACGCTAAGTCAGAATAAGTTATTAAACAAAAATCTCTGTATGCCAAGTTTTTAAACGTCATTCATAAAAGTCAAAACAAACAATTTGATTTCTGTAGGATTGTTTATTTTCGTGAGTTATGAAAAATGTTATTAAATAATGGGCAAAGCAATTAAAAAGGAAGTGTGGGAGATAATTTTCAGCATGATAAATAATTTTGACAAACTAAAAGTTCAAGCAAATAGTGACCAAATAACTGAATGTTTACAAGAAGGCCTGATAAGGACTGACAAGAACAGATTATCACCAGATTATTGTCATATCCACACTTTATAATTTTTACTACTGTCAGTCAATACGAACTTATGGTGGTCCTATTATATAAAGCAAATATCGTACTATATTCTTCCATGTTCAAAGGCACTTTTATTACTTTTCAACTGCATTAATAATTTATAAATTTAATTACACTATTTACATTTTAAATCTCTTGAGAGTCTTGTATTTTGCTCGAGTGGTCAGCTTAGAAGTATGGATAGCAGCATCTCACTCCAGCTTCGCCAACATTCAGTACATTTTGGTGGTATAGACACAAAAATGTTGAACAATCACTTTACTTCTTTACTTGTTCATTAGTTTTGTTTGTAATGTCAAACATTTTTCCACAAGTACTTGAGCATTGTTGTTTTTACAATTACAAAACATTTGACTCACTCCAAAAAAGTACCAACACAAAATCTTAATCTTAATGTCCCACATTGTATTTATGAAATAAACTACAATTATTAACATTTAAAAAAAATGTCTTACTCTCACACCATAAACCTTAATTGCAACTAAACTAAAGATAAAAAACTTGACCCAGGTCCCCCGAATTTGGAAAAGTCCTCAAAAGACTGGCCGCGTTGTCCCGCTGAATAGCGAGGCTGAAACGCTGACCCAAGAAGAGGCCAGCCTTCTGGTGATTCGTAATTTGGACCAGGCGCTTAGATAGTCCCACATAGTCACAAGTCTGGCCAGTCCAGGAGTTCTAAAAGGCCACTTTGCGTTTCATATTATGATTCACATTAGAATGCCAAAAACTTATCTAATCCGATGGCCAATACTGGAACTAAGTGACGCCATATTGAATTGTCATGTCAATGTCAACAACATCGACGCTGCAGATAACTTTGTGATAAATTAATGTGAATCATATTAAGAAACGCGAATGTGGCTTTTTTAGACCCCCAGGATTTCTTGCAGTAAAACCCTTGATCCTTCTCCACACACAGCCCTGTCCCTTTTTCCTGTTCTGTCCATTGTTCTGCGATTTGCATATGCGCAGACGCACGCGCCGATGCGCCTAGACCGCGGTCTTTGATTTGCGATTCCAGTGTACCCGTGCTGCATTCGATAACTTTATCCTGTTACAGTTTTATTTTTACACACACATCCTGTTTTCGTTCTAAGAGTATTTACTGGGATTTTCAGTTTTCCCTAGCTAGTGAGAAATTAGTTTATGGTACGGGTGGTAGCCATTGGATCTCCTACATTACGCATGGTAAACCCATCGAGTTTGGGGTTGTTTAATTAGTCTTGACAAATACCCTGACTGATCATAGAGAATGCACGATAAAAGCTTGCTATGAAAAAAACAGGCACAGCTTCTTATCTTTCATAAAACAAATTCATTTCTTACTGTAAGGAGTTTGGTTCGTAATTGCATTAACAGTATTTTTACTGTTTCTAAATATCTAGCGTATAGCTTTTCCTTGTTAATCCGTTATCCGTCAGGTCTTTGCCACTGGCTACTTAGCAGTGCTATCAGCACATCAGACGGTATCGCGCGATCTCTGATAAGTACGGCGCAGTCTGAATGTCTGGTTGGACGATATGTAAATGGGAGTTCCAGGTAAATGGACTCCTTCTACTCAATACTCTTTGGGAGGTCCGTTTTATTTAAGCATAGGATATTTTATCCTTAAATTCACAAAGGTCCAATGTATATCTCAAAGTATATACTTACAAATAAAGTAAAGTAAAATTTATTTCTATAAATTTGAGAAATACAGGGTTACTGTGGGTTCTGCCCTAAGATCGACTAGTGTCGCAAATATTTTGTGTGATTGGATCATGAGATGTAATTGATAAGATAAGTTAAGGATTTCAGGTTTAGTTTCAATCCCGTTTTCGTCAAGAAAACGAATTCTTACACTAGTTGCAAACTTTGTTTTAATTTATTTGTATCTTGCAATTATTTGTGACCTACGACGTTTAACACAAATATTATTCCCTTAAGGATTTGTAATATCAATTTTTCTTTTTGTTCCTGAAATGCCTTTTCAACGTATTGCAGTAATTTATAGTGGACCCGGCAGTTGCTCGCTAATATTATTTATTTTCGTTGGTCTTATGCAATTTCGTCCCTATTCATGAACTACCTTTATTTACTTTATTCTTTGTTACAATGATCTTGTAATTTCTCCGTACTTTACTAATTTTATATTGAACCTCTTCGAAACCCTGCAATACGTCAGTATTTACTTTATAATGTCTACCAAATAAGTTAAATATAACATATTAAAAATATTTCTCTATCTTTGAATTCTAATACATTTGGCAGTGGCGAAGAGCACACGCTTATGGTAATATTAGGTGTTTAAAATGTACTTTGCAGTCCGTCGCTGTATGAATCAGGGTGTCATGTCGAACATACTAATGTATCGACCAAATGTTTCCGGCGTATAGGCCTGTCCGATATTTTGGAATAGGTATAAAAAAAAGTGTTTGTCGTGCGCTAGGGTGACATTATTTGAATCTTTTAGATTTATCTTTAATCATAGTATTCATTGCGACCATTGATACATGATATAAGATCCATGAATAAAACTTATTTTGTCCACCAGTCAGAATTACATTTGGTAATAAAAGTGGTCACCGCTGCCTATATACCATATACATACATATACATTGGTATTATGAATGATAATTTTAAAGAAATAATATGATACCAGTACATTAGCTATCCATGTAAGATTGAAACTTTTGCTGTCTGGTTGCAATATTTCGCGGGCAGAACCATCCGTCAGCCAACATCAAGAATTCGAATCACCCTCCTGGCCAAAGAATAGGGTGGACAATTTGCCCCAATGAGACGTGCAGGCCATTTCTAAGGCGCAAATTTGACTGTTATGACCACTTTGGCTGATTTGGTGCCGTGCTGATGCTATCGGCTTAAGTTGTGGAACGGAGGCAGAGATCTTATCGGGCAATCGCCGTGTCTGCAATACTGAGTCGCTGCATACATGTGGCAGTGTTACACTTTGTATCGGCGGAATACAAAGGTGCAGACCCTATTGTGTTGGGAGGATTTTTGTTAACGTGATTCATCAATGCCGGCAATGAGAACGGACATGTATGAGTTTGAGTAGATACAATACTAGTGCATAAATAAGCCCATTATCAGCTTATTTAAAAAAAGTCATTAACTGCTACTATAGCAACAGCTTACGGGTTTGTGAAGCACCACAATCTTAATTAATATAGACGAATTAAGTATCTGTTTTTTAGGCCCCAAGAACTAATTCATCCTTGACCCACAGGTATTTTATTTAATAAATAAAAATGTGTTTCAAGTAAGCTTTTAAAACCTTTTAACAATTGCATTTATAATATAATTCTTGTAGCATAAAATTCAACCATGTATATTCAATACGTTAGCAGCAGGTGTCTTTTTAAGAAATCTGCACCATTATGACGTAATCTGGTATGGACAGAGTGTAGGCCTGGTCAGGAGCCAGAAGAATGACCACCTTGAAAGTACGAAGTAGCACCAAAACGCAAATGGTGCTATGACCATGACCATGTCATACGATGACAGTTTTTGTAAATGTGATTATTTCAGAAAAACAAATGAGACTACCACTAAACACCAATCACCAAACTCTATCAACATTGACTCCTATTCCCTCACCATTTACCTCAGAAGTTACTACACCGCAATTTTCCTAGACGCAAATCTGCACCAGCTTTTAATCTACCGTGTAAATTCCAAGAAACGGATCAAATCCGACATCGCATAGTGTTATAAATCGCCATGAATGAACCTTATTGTCATGCCACGTAGGGATTTATGCGTGAAGCGGCATAATGCAGAGCGTCTCTTGCATCGATACCTTTATTTATAGTGGGGTGTGAGCAAAATTCACACACGATATTTAGTAGCTTCAGCCGTTTTATTGCGTAGCCCGTTTATAGTTTCCCTACTGCGCAGGTCTTCTTGCAGGTCAAATGATGGGTCAGAGGAAACTTCGATTTGAAGTTTATAAATGTTAGCGTTATGAATGTTACCCGGCTTAGCATCTGTCTTCCTCTATGGGATATGAGCGTGAGTGTGTGTTACCAATTTGCCAAAATAGATATGCACTACAAACCCTTAACCCGGTGTGACCGAAAAGTGGACATAACCAAGAGAAGAAGAATGACAAATGACCCTGTATTAATATGAATACCAAACGGTAGACGTTACAAGTAAAATCTAATCGAAAGAACAGTTAGAAGAAGAATAAGTAGATAAAGAGATTTTTGGGAGGGGAGATTTCTGTTATACTTGAACTCAGCATGATCCTGGCCGTCGCATAATACACAATATCAATCATAATATACAATATCAAATGAGCTCCCGGGGTCCGTCTTGACCATGATGCAAGATTTGGCAGATCATGTAATATACACATTATCAATCAAAGACGTTTATAAATAAATAGTCTTGGACAAACTCACATAGCGCCATCTAGCCCCAAAGTAAGCAAAGCTTGAGTTATGGGTGCTAGATAATTGATAAACTACTTATATACTTTTAAATACATACTTATTATACATAGAACACCGAGACCCGTAACAGAAATTAAAATTCATCATTTCAAATTCTGCTCGGCCGGGAATCGAACCCGGGACCTCTTGCGTGGCAGACCACATGTTGACCACTGAACAACTCAGGTCGTCAAAATCATCGTCGTTTATCATCTCCATGATATAATTTGTACAACATTTATCCAGGATGCAATTAATTCACTACAGTTCACTGATCTCACAAATATGAGTGCATTTTGTACACAAAAACACTACGACCATCTCATAGAGACCAATTTAGATGCACAGCGAGAAATCCTGATTCACCAGTGATGGTCGCGAGACAGTTTTTTCAACAAAAAAAGGTAAAGCTCTTTAAAACAGATAGCTCAACGGCGCTCATCTAACAGATTGGAAACACGTGTCAAGCATTCACTACTTCACTAGATCCAGTTGTTTAACGGTTGGGCAGCTCTGCCAAAATCGGCAGACGTTCTCAACCATTTGTGCTTGGCTAATATACATACTTAATACTGTCAAATAAAAAAAAAAGTACATTGCCATTAACAAACCTAAATACGATAAAATACGACATCCTGCAAAATGAAATAAAAAAAATTCCAAGAAACGAAACTAAACCTTTAGCAAGCTACAAAATAAAAAAAACTTAAAAACTCCACTCAAGGACATCCATAATTAAAAGAACATCGTTTCGTTCCTAGTTGGGCACCGCTGGTGTAAAATGAGTAGCCAGGCGCGGGCACTACATGGCTTGCATGACTTGCATCCCAATGAGTCCTGGCCGTCTAGACTATAAAACGAGTCAACTGCGTTACCGAACACCACAACCAGACACCGCCACCGAAAGACCGGTCAAGGAAATTGGACACCATGAAGATAATTTCTTTAGTAATTCTCGGCTGCACCCTGTGGGAGGCGAAGGCGTACCCGTACTATCCATATTACGGGAATATGGACACATGTGAGTGAATTTGCCTTTTTTCGTAGTCAAGTGTAGTGTGGAAGCATTCAATTTAACTAACTTTAGTTGGAGATGCTGTGTAAAGGTCGTAGCCCAAAGTAATAAATTATTTTTTAATGTTATACGTCAGTCAAACAGTCAATCGGGCCGCCTGATGGAAAGTATGATGTATGTATTTGTCATGTATTTTTGATTACGATGACGTCCTGGCCAATTTCGGCTACCTACGGCGACTGCGTCCATTGTTGTTAGGGATGTCGGTAGCATTGTTTAAATGAGTATCATAGAACAAGCTTGCATATACGGGTGGGATGAAGATGGAGCTGCAGGACTCACAATTGGAAAGAATAATTTGTTTTATTCTGAAAATAGTCTTGTAGAAATCAGAAACTTTGTTTTTCAAATCGCTGCCCACAACTACTCCCTTTCACAAACTTTCGTAAAATTGTCCTACCTTTGTGGTACCTATTTATTTTCAAAATTCATTTTAAATATAAATGTACTTATGAGTATAAACTTCCAAGGAACACCGTCACATTCCAAACGATTTTCAAAATTTGTGTTTATCACGGTTTACGTAACGTATAATACTTATTTCTTTTAATATATTTTAAATGTTTTCATGTTACTCAATATATAATTAAGTACCTATATTCTCAATAATAACTAATTCGTTTAGGTATCGCACTCTCACCAAGATTTGTTAAGAAAAAAAAATTAAACTTGATTAAGAACTCGTCTAGGTTCGGCTCATACTATCTCGATTTTTTTTTTTATGTTATGTTATCCGGCAGACAAACAGGCATGCGGGCCACCTGATGGAAAGTGGTCACCGCCGCCTATGGACATCAGCAACACCAGGGGAGTCACCAATGCGTTGCCCGCCTCTGAAGAGATCTCTAATATACCTCTTGAACGATCCCATGTCATAGTCCAAAGGAAACACTGTGTCGATTAAACCGACATAAAAAAATATTTGCCTACATAGTTTCCCTTTCGAATTCTCAGTATCCTTCGGCGCGAGCGACAACAGCCGCGGAGGTATGGCGATGAGTCGCTACTACAACCCGTACTACAACCCGCGCGCGGTCGGCGGCGGGATGGCCGCCTTCATGATCCGACAGCCTGAGGACCAGCAGTACCAGCCTCAGCCCAGCCAGTACTACCAGCCCGACAGGCGGCAACAGACCGCGCCAGAGGCAGGACTACAACCCCAACAGCAAGATAACGAGATCTACTACCCTCCTCTGCAAGATAAACCCGCACCCACCGAGCTGACCGAAATCGCTGACGCCACCGTCGCAGAAGCCCCAACAACAGCGAAGGCGATTGTCCCAAACCCGGTGGAGCCAGAAATCGAGGATTTGGACGAACCCGTGCAGAAGACCAAGAAAAGAGTCTCGAAGAAGAAGCAGGTTAAGAGGCCAGATGAAGATGAGGAAGAAGGGGATGAATATCCGAAGATGCCAGCTGGGGCGTTCTTCCCCATGTACTTCGGGTGGGGAGGTCGGTCTTCCGGAGGTGGTCCTGGGGGCGCCACAGCAATTGCTAATGCCTACAGTACGGGGAGGGGTGGCGTTGCCTCCAGCCACGCTACCGCCTACGGCATGCCCCGGCCAGACTACAAAGCACATCAACAACATCAGGAAGCTTAGATTGAGCCAAATGTTGTAACTTAAAGCGATGTACATAAACCATACTAAACTGCCTTTCACCGAGTCACTTATTAGCTAAGTTACTGTAAAATTAAAGTTACCTTAGTATTGCCTAAATTGATCAGGTGTTAAGAATGTATATGGAGTATAATTTAATGCCCATTTGTAAAAACTATTACTTTTACTGGAAATTAATATGTCCACAATAATTATTAATATCATCTAAAAAATAAATATTTATAGCGTGACGAGTAATTTCATTTATCACTTTTAACATATTTAAGTATGGTTTGGGTGTCAAAATACGATATAGATCACAGAAGCAACAACCGTTGGCTAAGAGATGGTCGCCAATCGAGAACGTTGTCAACCCCACAGATTTCTTCACATACTAATTTTATTTTTTCGATACCTAAAAAAATTAATTAGTTCTAAATTTTAGGATAATTGAGATTTCTGACTGGATTTTGATGATTTTGACCTCGGCGTCATTCTGCCCTTTAGCGCCTATACTCGATGTCATGTTACTCTAGAGCATTTCCACCACTCAATAGCTCAAACTAAAAATAAATAATTGAATGTAAACCAACTAATTATATAATACGTAATTTGTTAACTACCAATTTTATACCCTTGCTAATTTGTCAATCGCACACAAAGTACATAAAAAATGCCTCTATAGTGTGATTCTGACGTCAGAGTTGTTGATCGGCCCACCATTATCTTTATATTATTATTAATTTCTTATTTATATTATTTTAGGTACTATCTCATTTAAATATTTTGTTTAAATTTCATTTTAAACAATCAAAATATAAAATAAAAATTGTAATACCGATTTATTTTCAAATTAAATAAGTAATAACTGTTCCCGTATAACTTTTTAAATCATTCACTTTCCAACGACCCAACATCATGCAATGGGATCTAGTGTTATTTAATGCCTCTTATTACCGCCGTAATTCTTTGCTTCTCTAGTCCGCTAATCATTTTAATCTGCTTACGCCGAAATCTACGATACAAGAATGTAGGCTAACTCAACTAACACTCACATAATTAGCTTTTAGCTGCACTTTGTGCATACAATACATGCTTTCTTTAACAACCTTTGTCAATAGTGCCTGAATTAAACGTAAAGGCAAATATATTTTGGTGCGTCTTAATAAAGGCGAATTGTGTAGGCGACAATAATTTTACTTTGTAAAACCCTTGATAGGCGACGAGACACGGCTTTGAAATATATTGATTTATTTAGACATAGACATAGACGTATTTTTATTTGGTCCAATAACACATTCAAAAACTTAAAACTAACAATAAGTACATATCAAGAAAGGGCGATGCGTCCTCGGACCAAATTGGACCAGCCTCAGCTTAATGCTATGGATTTTCGTCTTCTTACTCAATAGCTCCTCTACGCTTTGTAACACACAATCCTACCCTACTACTACCCTTTATCTAACCTAACCGAATTTAACGGAGATCCAAACTACTCCCACTCTGTCTGTCTGTTTGTTACAATTTCACACCTATTTTAGTAAAAGGAGTCATCGTCATCACAGCCCAAAACAGTCCACTGCAGGACTAAGGGCCTCTTCCACGAAAGGGAAGGTTATGGAAATAATCTCCATGCTTGAAAAACGCTGCTGTCCATTTTCCAGCCTACGGAGACCTTTTGCCTCAAAAACATTAGTCGCGTTCTACGACCCTACGAGTGTAAGGGGTTGGTGGTATACTACTCTGCCAGACACCACATGGCCACATAACAAATAATTGTTTTATATTTATCACTAGTGCAGTCCCACGGTTTTCTACCGCTTTCGTTCCGAAACTCTGATAACATTCGGCTATCCCGCGGGGCCTCGTTAATCCCTACTAACGCTGCAATTGCCGGTACGTGGTAGTACACAACTCAAGAACCTTTCCGCCTCATCAGCAATCAGTTCTGCGAGCTACGTGGCTGGCATTGCCACTTCAGTTTAGACTCTGGTTCCTATATGTTTCAAGCTAAACTCGCGCACTTTACACATATTGATAATCGGGACTCACAAGCGACCTACCTTTTCGATTTGTTATCCTGACGTTTAGGTAGGGTTACCCCCACCCTGGGCGCGAGAAGACTGCAGTGGAGATGTGACAGCTGCGGTGATGTGCGAGTAGACTTCGGTGGGTATCCTAATGAACAATCGGGAAAATAAATCGAAAATCACACGTGACGTGTGAGTCCCGATTAATATAACAATATCTGGTTCCTATGCCGGTGACCTTCGCTCTGCTACGGGTATGTTCATTTCTGATCTATCACGTAGATAAGCTCGCAGCATGGCTCTGCACGCTGAGTGACCCTGAGCCTTCTTACGAGGCCCTTAGTGAGACACTACGTCTCTGATCCGTAAATCATCACAATTCACATCAACGCACACTGTCAAAGACTTCCATTTTGCAGCACTAGAGTACTTTGGACGAGAAGACGCTGCCCAACCAAAGAATTTTCAAAATCGGTTCAGTATCTTCAGAGTTTATTGCGATTAGACAGAGCCACTTTGATTTTAATAGTTACAAAAATAAATAAGTCATCGACATCATCTTGGCGTTATGTTCTGATTGCGCCCCCGCCAAACACGCGAGGGTCCAGGGTCCGCCTACAAAAATAAATAAGTATTTACCAAAAATTTATTAAAATCGCTTTTGCTGCGAACCCAAATATAAAAGAGTCTGGTGCAATGCTAACCAACGCGGTCAGATGAGTCGTGTGCACAGCTGTATGGTCGCCGAGAAATATACCGTACGCGTGGACAGACGCCTGGCTAGCTGGCCATGTCTATGGCGCGACGCGGGTGCGCGGGCGTACGTCGATTGAGTAAACGAAAGGAAATAGATTTGGATTTAAGTAATATTTTTTATCTCCACAAATAAATAAAGGGAAATTATAGGCCTATATAGGTTTGTATATACGAAAGTTTGTATGAGGAACTTGCTCAGTAACCCAGGTCCCACTTCACTCAACACTGCGTTGTAGACTTAACCACCTGACAGCGTCATCCATCATCTGCGTTGCGTACCTTCACAACACGCATATATACCAACTGCTACGTGACTAACCATCGAGGCAGTCTGACTATCTATTACCTCCGTAAACCATAAAACGGGCAGCAGCATGTACGAAGAAGGCCCAATTCCGGCAAAAAAATAGATTATTTTGAGCTCTTCTTGTGAAGTGTGAAAATCATATTTATCTCGGACGCTGTGTATATCTTGTGGCGTCACTATTCACTATATACATTACTAATTTGTAGGCTTAGCTAGAAATAAGTTATTTATTACAACTTTTCAAAATACTTTCTATTGGTCTCTACAGTGCGATTCTTTCGTCTAAATAAAATTTACTATAGAGAGGTCCTCAACAGCTGCTGCAAAAGCATTCCAAGTATCCTCAGGTCTATCAAAATGAATGCCTCGTAATCCTAGTTTCACTTTTAGAAAAGAAAGTAGTCATACGTGGCTAGATTAGGGCTGTAAGGCGGGTAGGTTAATTCTTGAATATCAGTGTTCTTCAAAAATTATTGTGTGAGTTTCGCTCTTGCAAATAGTTGATGCAACTGTAGATTGCAAACTTGCAATCTTGATGTAAATAGAGTCCTCATAAACCCGTTTTAGGACGTTTTTGATTCAAAACACCAAATACGGTTGACAAATATCCAAGGAAATTGTTGCTAAATGGCCACTCGCAGTAAAAAATAATGCCACTATTTTCTTGCCTACACTACGTCCACGTTTTACTTTCGTAGCAGATTCTTCGTCTGTAAACTCCCAAACCGTTGACTGTCGCTTAGTCAGTGGGTCATATGATAACCAACTTTTATCTCCAGTAATTATATGTATACGGCACTCCAGTTGTTGGTGTCATTTATGAGCAACCGAATACAAGTAGTGGTCGGGGAGGGAGGCCGACTTAAGTCTTGCGAAGCGACGTGCGTGATAGGGGTACCACAGCGCTCATGCCTCTCGAATAACCTGTTCACGTTGCTGCTGAATGACCTACCTCATTACCTTCCCTGCGATGAGGTGTTCATGTACGCCGATGAAGATGTGGTCGTGGTGACGGGCGACTCGCGCGAGGAACTCGAGGCGAATCTGAATGTAGTGGCTCAACAGCTGTCACAATGGTTTTACGCGAACGGATTAGCCTTAAATCTAGACCAGACCCTATTCATGCCCTTTAATCTCGCTGGACGGTCACCGCCTGAAATGAAGGTGCAGGTCGCAGGTGTGAGTATTAGACAGGTAGCGTCAACTAAACTAAACGTGGGATTTGAGCTGGATTTTGCTCTTAAATGGGAAAAACATATCGATAATGTGTGTGGCAGGCTAGGTAGCGCGTGTTACGCGTTAAGACGGCTAGCGCTCACTGCGCACACCAGCGTGGTCCGCTCGTGCTACTTCGCGACGGTGCACTCGGTGCTGGACTACGGCACGGAGCTGTGGGCGGGCGCGGCCGACGCGAACCGCGTCTTTGTCATGCAGAAGCGCGCGGTACGTGCGATCGCGGGCGTCGCGGATAACGTATCTGCTCGCGAATATTTCCGCAAATACAAAATGTTGACCACCCTGCCGTTTATTAATGTCTTTCAGACGGCGCTATTTGTGTATCAAAATATAATCTTATTCAATATTAATGGTAGGTCACACAAATACAACACAAGAAACAAGGACAAACTCTGTTCCATACCGCACAAAACCTCTAAGTCGGAAAAAAGTGTTTACGTGCTGGGTCCGCTAGTGTACAATAGATTGCCCGATGATGTAAGGAATGCACCTTCTATCGCGTCGTTTAAGTGCCGCTTAAAACAGCGGCTAATTAGAATGAATTTTTATTCTTTGAAGGATTTTATCCCGTAGTTCATATATTTTTTATGTAAGTATTATTTATTATCTTTATACTAATTTTAAACAATTATTCTTTTGTCATAAGCAAAATTATTCTGGCATGTATTGACATTTATATAACGAATGACATTAATTATGAATTTTTGTTTAAATTTTGAAATGTTTTTACTTCAATTGTGTATTTTATATGTTGTACAATTGTGTATCAATTTTGACATGTAACAATGGTTACCAATAAATAAACTTGAACTTGAACTATCTTAAATATTTTCCGTCCTTTTCCATTTTCGAATACAATCATTTCCTTGCACCATGTCATGCGAGCTTGTTTTTGTTCAGCAGTCAGTGCATGAGGAACCCCACGCAAACAAAGTTTCCTGACTTATTGGTGACAGTGTAAAATTTCATGAGTGGTCGACGAGGATATTTGAAGGGTTTCTTCTATCTACTTGTAGGTCGACAGTAAGCCTGTATTGTATGAATAAAACAGAAAGTTACTCACTTAATTTGTTGTTTATTATACAAAAGTTAAAAGTCATATAAAAAGTCTATAAAAATGTACCTAAATGACATAAGACGAGATTAACTCTATGTAGGTAAAGGCTAAACAAGTTGCTACACAGTCAAGTTAGATGTACTTAAAGTTATGAATGTCATGGAATTCTGAAATGCAAACTTATTTTCTTCTCACATTGTTTTCGTTCACTGAAACTTGTCTAAACTCTTCTAATATTACATGTTCTTTTTATATCATAAATACCTAAAATTAAAAACGCATATGAAAATTCCTACAGACGGAACATTTATAAAGTATTATGAAAACAGACCTCTATGTATAAGTCAAAATCTTTGATTATGCGACAATTTCTTACACAATATCGTCCGCATAGACACGCTGTTGTCAGTCAAAATTAGTATTTCTACAATTATACCGACGTAAAATACCTAAAGATGCCCTTGACTCTGTGACAGCAGTCATCGACTATAAACCAATGAAGTAAACCAATTTTTTGCGAATATTTTATGTAAATAAGCTTTTATCATATCATCAGGCAGAGTATTTGTCAAGACTAATCAAACGAGCCCAAACTCAATAGATTTACTACGCGTAGTTTAGGAGTTCCTATGGCCACCTTCAGCTCAATCGGAAACTGGGAAATGGGTCAAATTTAACTGGAATGATTTGATTACGAACAGACATGCTGGCCATGACATGTTTGGTTTCCAGCGCTCCATGGGGTGGGGATTTGGGGAACCGTGGCATTGGCAGTGGGGTGGCATTTGCCTTTTGCTGCTAGAGCAACGTGTTATAGAGGTGGGCAACGCATTGGCGATACTCTTGGTGTTGCTAATGTCTATAGGCAGTGGTGACCACTTTCCATTAGGTGGCCCGCTTGCCTGTTTGCCTAACATATGACATAAAAAAAAAAAGTTAAACTAAATAAAAGCTTTCTTTATAGACATAACTTTTCCTTTTGTGTTTGCTATTGTAATAATAAATAAATGTACAATACATGGGTAAACATTTTGCTGGTGTTCATGTGCGCATGACAGCGGTCACAAAAATCAGGCAAAACTTTACGGCCTTTAGATGAATACAATCCTCTCCCCAACGACAGACCATTACAGACTATGGATACAACATCAGTCTATCAGCCTCCACATCGGCTTCCCGTTCTCCTAGGCCGTCCTGCATTCGCATTGGCAGGTGCTGAATCCCCATCCGAGGGCATTACAAGGCGAGCCTGGTCTCCCTTCGCCCTCGCACGCCTGCTGACAGCTCACAGCGAAGCTGCGCTGCGCCGTGGTATATCTGTAGCTGGCCTGCGCACACGCCACCAGCACGACCAGCATCACAAAGAAGAAAGTCAGCTTCATGGCTCTGGAATTGAGTAAGGGTTGACGGTTAAGCATGGTCACATATTATTGCTGTTACAGCTGGATGCGGAAGGCACAGGACCGGCCTTGTAAAGATCTCTGGGGGAGGCCTATGCCTAGCAGTGGGCGTCTTTCGGCTGATATGCTGATGATGATGACATATTATTATTGTGAGATGAGGTGTTTCTTCAGGGGTAAGTATACCAATAAAAAAACATCTTGGCGTTAATGTCCCAGTTGTGTTCTCGTGCGCGACGGCCCGGAGTCCGCCTTGACCATGATCCACGATTTGGCAGAACAGGTTATTACAGTGGAGCGACTGCCATCTGACCTCTGTGACCCTGCTACCAAATGAACCTGACCAGATTGGATCTTGGTTACACATTCAGTCGCCTGAATGTGCAGGTTTCATTACGATGTTTTCCTTCACCGTAAGAGTGCATTCAACTAAAGTACATAACTCAGAAAAGAGTCATAGGTACATGGTCACAGTGGGATTCGAACCCGCTACCTCTCGATTACGAGTTGGATACCTTAACCACTCGGCCACCGACGCCCCATCTGTACTGGCTGTACCTATCGTATACTGGCTGTACGAAAACGGTAATGACGTTTGTATAGAAATTGAAAGGTTAGGTACAGGTATTGGCAGTAAATAATGCACATCGGCATGTTCGCATGCGTAGAGCGTCGTCTCTGTCGCACGCGCAGTTATTTCCTACGGCCGATTCCGGTATTAGGTTCCTATTCCTAGTAACTGTAGTACCCACTCACGATACTGTTAAAGTAGAACTCGTCTAGTCTAAAATGACGCGCCCCACTACTTAGTTAGTTGATTTCGATGTGTGAGTGCAAATATTGATAACGACACTTCATCTGTGTGGGAGCCAATGAACGACGTGTGCTCCTACGTTTGAATCTCACCGGCAACTGAATGACCAATTACAACGGCATTTGTATATGTATTGCGTCCATAATTTAAACTTGCTTGTGTGCGTTAATGCGATAGTGGGGCGCGTCATTTTAGATTTGACGAGCTCTACCTTAATTTTGTTTTTTTGAATGGGTTTTCCTCTATTGTTAACAACTATTCAAGGCATGAAGTCAGTTTATACAATACGCGAGAAACAATTTATTTATTTACCGCAGTATAATCAGATGTTGACAGTGATTAAGTAACTGATTATTCTGGTTAATGAATAGGTAATAGGTATAAATTACTTAGGAGGGTACTACTCGTACGTGGAATTTTTTTTTTCTACGGAACTACTACAATTTTGTATTCCAACAAAAATTATTCTTTTCTTAAAGTAGTACCTACTTTATTTACTTGATCTATTATATCAAATTCTCAGTATTACGTAAGGTTATATGTATATAGGTAAATATTGATTGGTACATAATAAGTTTCGCTGTAGATAAATTACAGAGAAAGCATGGCCTTTCCTTAAAATGCGTAGAAATAGTTTTTAGGGAAGTTTATCTTTTTCCCGAGCGACTATTTTAAATGATATGTATGAAAGCTAGTACTATAGAGAGTTCTACCCAACCGAATTAGATATACCTATCATGGCCTAGCTTTTAAGTTGGACAAACAACCAAACTGTAAAAACCACATCAAAATTTATTCGGGTCTTCCATATTTATTATAGTTTAGTTTATCTATTGTTGTGCTATAATCTGTTGCCCATACCTAATAGCTACACAACATAAAAAGTTTTATTCAAATCCGTCTAATAGAGATTAGCGTGTGCTAACAGACAAATAATCAGATAAACAGACAGACAAAAATTTAAAAATAATTTTTCTATTACTATTTCTTCATCATCTTAAATAATATTTTTGTTTAAATATTCAATGTATAGACACTATTTTTTCGTGATTTATTATATTTTTTTATTATTAACAAGATATGATGTGTTAGGCCCCTGGGCCCTCGTGTGCAGTGCGGGAGCGCAACCGGGACATAACGCCAAGATAATGATGATGAACCAGATATCATGTCAATCAACCAAATATTAGACATATCTCTTGTTGTATCACTTTCGGGTATTGTATCGTTTTAGTTTAAGTTTGAATTTGTAATCTAAAAGACTGCCCGGAGCTGCTTAAGTTTTAGTTGAGTATGTATTAATTTATCAAATTTTTATCGGTGGAAACCGGTAATTGGATCTGTGCTGCTAGTGTTATTTTATATTGTATATTGTAATATATTGCTGTTAGTTTTCCTTAAGTAAATAAAATAAAATAAAATATATCAAAACTTAACGTAACTTAATGAGACATTCGTTCTGGCCAAAGTCTAGTAACGGTTGTATTTCGCCAGCAAATAAGGAAAATATTTTATTTAAAATCTCTTCCTTATGTCTTCTAAATGTCTTCGATATTTGTAAAACAAGACTCAAACTGGTTTGTCGGGAGCTCCTTGAACTAAACTCATACAAATCGTTGTAAAATGTTTATTGCATAATCTATAGCAAACATTTTTTCTTATCCTTGCATTTGGCATTATTGTATCTAAATATCTTTATACTTATTGATGTTTAGACGTTCATAAAAGAGATATAAACGCGGTTAACTAAGTTTCATCATCGTCTTTTATTGGCTATTAGAATCTGATGTGCTACTAAAATTGCATGCCACAAAAATAATGTTAATTAAAGTTTATGAACATTACTTGCAAAAACTATATAACGGATTTTGATGAAACTTTCCAATGTGGAAGCTCAGGTACTCTGCAAGGGGTCACGTTATGGGAGATTTTTACGATGTTGCTGGTAGAAGCTAACCTAAGTACCTACATCATCTAAATGGTACACAAAATTCTAAGTTGGCGTATGTCAAGAAAACGAACATTTTGCCACATTGTGGGAACAATCTCCGCTGACATTAGCACAATTATAAACACACGTTATTTCTGAATTCTGCTAATATCAGTCGAAGCAATACCTACCTATATTCTCTACAAGGAAGCATAACAGTACATTGTACTGAAACATATTAATCAATAAGAGTGTCATATGTGACTAAGCGTAGATGATCTCATTTAAATTATGAGACATAGGTAGGTACAGACATAATTGTACTTATTAAGCATAAACTTATTAGACATTTTATTATTAAGTAAACCTTAAGTAGTCCTCGATTCCAACTTGAGATTGTTATTAAAATAAAATTCTATTCAATCCAGTATCAATAATAATCCACAAGTACTAATCTAATTCTCGAACTTGAAATGGTTATTCGTTAGTAAATAGCTTAAGTGAAATGGCAAACTAAATTTTGAGTGAAGCAGATTTGCATAATAATTTGATTAAATGAAAACTTTTCTCACTTACGGAAACAAGAAAAAGCTACATGTAAATATGCATAAGTAAATTAATAAGTTATAACTTATAATAATGACAACAGTGCAGAATAAAAGGATAACAATCTACAACTTTAGCACCATGACGTGGGAAGTGAAAATAAACTAACCTAAAACACGAATCATTACGTCATTCTCAGATGACACATGCAATTTCCAACCAAGTAGTACTAACAAAACGGTGAAAAAATTATCATTTCTAACATTAACTTACATCTAACTTGAAATTACAAATATTTCTTACCTTTGTTTACGAGGAAAATACGTCTGACAAAGCCACACTCGTCTGCAAACTGATTGGTCAGAAAACAGGTCGCAACGCTAGTGCGCATGGTTCACATTGCTGAACTGGTTTTTCCAGATACAACTCCATTAAGACGTACAAATGTACAATGAACCATTAGAAGCTTAACCTTAAGCGGTTACGATAAAGTCGATTTTAAATGGCTACTCAAAACACCTCATAGGGCAGTTAAATTTGGACTCTATTACTATACTACATATAGTGTTATTCAGTTTCATGGTAAAATAATGATGTAGAGGTAGTGTGTCACTGTATGCGTGAACGTATCGTAACGAAAGGCTGCGAATTTGGGTTCAGTGGACGATTTTGATTGTGATGAGAAGTCAAGTAGAAGTAATGTCTTAGTTTTGTATGTTTTCTTAATATGTAATTATGTTTGTCTGTGTATTGGATTGGATGCCTGGGAATGGATGGATCAATTTTAATGTGTCAATTTATTAGAAGATAATAACCAATGGATTGTAGGCTAATTCATCAACAATCATCTGATTTCAATGATTGAAATTGTTACTTTTACGATTCCGTATTATCGATTTCAAGGGTTTAGTTGCTGAAGTTCTATTGCTATAAACTGAACCCTATCGGATATATCCTTTCCTTGTAGCTCGTAAAAATAATAATTTCAGCCACAGTATACTAATATTTCGCCGCTAAGCATGCGGAACCCATATTCAAGTAATGCCACTCATGCTATTCAGTTCATAGGGAAAACCCCACGTGCAGAAATGTTGCTTTATTTATATTATGTACGGTTTGATAACCTGAGGGTCAGTTGGTCTACCACGCAGAGGTCCCGAGTTCGATTCCCAGAATTCGGCAGAGATTATCTGCGTTTATCTCGGGTCTGGGTGTTTATGTATAATAAGTATTTATTTTTTGTTGTGTAGTGTTATCAGTTTTCTGGCATCCATAACATAAGCTTTGCTCATTTTTGATTAAATGATTCGATGTAACCATGAGCACAATTTGGTCCGGTCACTTAATAATTATTTAATCTTAGCAGATAGTTTCTGCTGGGTCTAACAGTATGCAGGTAATTACAATATACTGTTTCACCTCCTAGATCAGAGGCTGGGTGAAATCTGCTCACTGCTCCGCCGCACTTGCTAACGAAGGCTCGGTTCTTCTTTTTAACTCGTTCGAGAACGACTTGGCGCAGATGACGATAAAGTCTTCATGGCCAGTACTCATAGTCAATCAGCCAGTTGTCGAAGTAGACTAGAGTAGCTGAAGGGCCAAACCCAAGGAAATAAAAACCATTAATCCTAGGAAAAACAATTACAGTACATTATTTAAAATAAATGTTTCAATCGTTTGAAAAAGAATCCTAATAACCGTAAGTTTACGTTTAACTATTCATCAGGGCAAGACTCTACAATTTTCATATTTCTTATAGTTTAGCTGGCCTACTATGGTTCTACATCAGGTGTTCCAGTTTGCAAAATCAATTATACCCTATATGTTGCCCAGGCTAAATAGTTACACAACAAAAAAAGTTTCATTCAAATCCGTCTAGTAGTTCCGAAGATTAGCGTGTACAAACAGACAAACAGGCAGTCAAACATTTAAAGAACTGTATCTATTAGTATTTCTTCATCGACCTATATTATCTTTTTGCAAATATATTTAATGTACGCGCCGAATAGCAACGTGCCATACGAATTGTCGGCGATCCTACACTAACAAGCAATTTAGATTATTATATAATTAGAATCTTTACATAATACAAACTTTCATCCCCTATTTTACGCCTTAGAAATGGAATTTCCAAAGCTATGGAACAAGGTTTTAAAATCATCAACAACAACAGCAGGTAATCCAACAGTCCACCCACAGCTGCCCGCGCCACACGCGCACGTGCAACTTTGCTCCGACATTGATGAAAGGCGCTAACAGAAATCACTACTTTATTACGGTTGTTGAATTGTACCGACAAAGTGTCTATAATGTTTAACACATTCGCTGGTAAAACCCGAAAGTGAAATGTAGGTACGAGCTTTATGATGTCTTGTATCTACTTTTATTAGCTAGATAGAACTACTTTTGACATTTTGATTAATATGCTTATTTATAATCTTGACATTTATTCATTTTTATGAGTAATTCCATTAATTGATACAATTTTGTATCACATTTCATTTATTATGTAACTTAAAATGGTAATTCATTTAATTAAGTTAAATAATTGGAATATTATCATAATTGTATGACGTGTAATGAAAAGTTACCAATAAATAATGTCTATGTCTATTGATGGAATTGAATGAATGAATGAATGTATTCATTAGTGGTACACAGGTAAAAATGGTTGGAGTACAATACAATATAAAGGGTTAATTCACGTTAATTCAACATTCTGTTGTTGTAAGTTTTAAAAACTGAAATTGTTATTACCTACGTTTTATTTCAGATTTAAAAACACTTTTGTGTCCCTTAGCCAAGAATCATCACTTTTAAAATATTAAAGAAAGTAAGAATGCCTAAAATTACTATTCATCATGAATTAATAGTCATAGATGGTCACCACGAAACATAAACTATTTTCCTTTATAATCTTTGTTAGCAATTCTACGTGTTACCAATTCTACGTAATAGCAATTCTACATAATCTTTATATTCCACTCAAGTCTCCGGGTCCGACTTTTGAAAGGGTACCGAAAGTCTTTCGCGATCAAGATAAATGTATTCAGTTTTTACTATAGCTTTCGTGTTAGGCGGTTGTACCCCTGATCAGGGCCTTAAGTCCGCTAATTTACTAATAACTCCATATCCAATTAATTTTGTACAGTAACATAATAGAATACAATTATTGATTGGATCGCAATTGCAGCTCAATTTCGTATTCTGCTACAATTAAAACGGAGATAAGAAAATTTGCGACTTGACGCGTTGACCCTCTCTCTCTTTCATCTTTGGGGCACCAGGTACGGCTTGAAATTTCACCAATTTTTAACAATTTCGCTTCTGCGTGTTTAATGCGAACAACCAAAGTATCATAAGTCACTGTAAGAGCATCGGTTAACAATTAATGTGCATAACAAAGAAAAAGTTTTTGTTACATGGTGGCACCGGGGATCGAACTCGCTACCTCGCTTACGAGACTGATCCGCTAGCTATAACGCCACCGACGCTTATCGCGATAGCTATACCTATAACCTAACTAATCGACAGAAAAATGTCGGAAAAACCCCTGATCAAGTTTACATATACCTACTCAAATATTTTCTTAACTAATGAACCGAAGATTGAACCATTTCGATTAAGCTGGCTGTCAGATAAGGAAAACCACATCGAAATCGATGTGATCCACAACGATGCTACAGACAGACATAGACACAGAGCCACAGATACACAGATATACACATCAAGCTTATAACACCCCTCTTGTTTCGTAGGGGGTAAAAATATCGAATATCAGTAGATGTGCATACGTAGGACTGGTTCTATTTTGACACAGGTTAGTGCCAATTACCGTGAAGAGGTACAAGTTTTGACTAGTAGAGAAGTCCGCCATTGGAGATCCATTGGAGATTTCGATTGGACAAAAGTAATCTGTCCCCACAACTCTCACACTACTTTGGCTAGATGGAATGGCGGCATTGATTGGATAGCGGATAGTGTAAATACATTATTATTTTTGACTAGTGGACCCGGCGCGACTTTATTCGAGTAGCGTCCTAAACCTACATACCTACTTTACTCCTACCTACCCCTTTTTTCATGCTTATAAACTTTTCTCTTAAATCACACTATCTATTGTTGAACACCGTTTTAAAATCAATTGCGTAGTTTAAAAGATCTAAGTGTACATAGATACAAAGGGACAGACGACGGGAAGCGACTTTGTTTTATACTGTACTAGTGGATCCTTCGCGACTTCATTCGCGTGGCGTCCAACCTAAACACATAGTTTACCCTACCTACGCTTTTCTTCTTACGTATAAACCTTCCTCTATCTATTTTTGAAAACCGCATTAAAATCCGTTCCGTAGTTTAAGAGATCTTAGCGTAAATATATAGGTACAGACGGCGGAAAGCGACTATGTTTTGATTATTAATGACGTAACGTGGGTTATCACAACCACTGATGACCGTTTTGACCCCTTATGGTGTCGATGTTTGTAAACATTGTAATTCCCCACACGCGAAACGATACTGTGTATTGGCATAATCTGTATCAGGAGTACTCACCTAGCGAAACGTCAGACTACTTCGACAGACCAATTTAATATCTGTAGCTGCTAAAGATTGCTTGGTTCATGAAAGAAAATGCGAACGGAACGCTCGCGTATAGTTATGTAGGCTAATTAGCATGAGCTCGTCAGCGTACAATTTAGTTATATATCGTATGTTTATTGTTGTAGAAATGAATAGCTAATGTGGACGGTATCCACAATGTCAAAGTAACCTCAAGTCTCGGTAGACTTGAGGTTACTTTGACAGATTGCGGAAAAATGAGCATACTAAATTTATTTTAATAAGCTGCCTTCGTTGTTCATATCAATTCAATTTTTTAATGAAATGGCAACGGGTCGTTCAATAACTTGACAACCATTAATGCCAGTGTCAAAGTGCAAGGAAAACACACTGAAAAAGTTTGACCGGTTTAAGAGGGAAAAAAAAAAAAAACTCAATATTGCATTACTCATCTGTGGCATTGTCAGAAGCCAAGAAAACTATATAATTTCGATAACATGCCCTCTTCAGTTCATAGTTTGTGATGCCCTCGTTGTTGTACACCATTTATAATTTGTCGGTTTATACTGTCAAAGTTTGGTGACAATGTCTACGTTAAATGTTGACATATTTGACAAGAATAAAATTCTATGAAGGAGGGTAGGTCTTTTTCCAAAAAGTCATTATTCTAATTTCACAATCGGGACATGTTAGTTTATTTTCACGTCACGTTTTTTGTTGTCCATGTCCCATTGTTGGCGACATTCGAATTCTGTCACAGAATACTACATCCTTCCAGTGTAGCTACACATAGCGCCACCATTGACAGGTCACCTCTATCTCCGGTCAAGCTTTACCTATATATTAGACAGAGTTGTGTATGGTTAAGTATAATTTCCTTTTTTTACCAAATACTAAAACAGATCTTGGTTTTGTAATAAAATCACACAATTTATTTGACGTTAAGAGTAAGATTTTATCGATTAGGTACTTGAAGGACAGACAGAATATCGTGAATATCTTAAATGTTAGGCGTCAAGTAATGGGGCCCATGAAAAAATAAACAACAAATTATCGAAATAAATAATTAAATTAAAGTATACCTAAATATAAAACGAGTCTAGAACGTAATTTACATTTTCTATTTTCTTGTTTGAATTGCTTCATAGTTAATCTAATACAGTACCTAAAAGTACTACCCATACTATTCTAATGTGGCGGAGAAAATACCATCAACCCCTTCTGCAGGTTTACTGCTCAGAACCAACATGAGAGTTCATGAGAGTCTTAGATACAGTTCAAGACCTTATGTGCAAAAAATCATTGCAGGTACACATCTATTTATGCCGCCAAGCAACAACATTGTCCCTTAGGCACAAAAAATTAACCTCACGAATTATTTTATTTACAAGCGGCAAAATTATCCTCGAGACAGACCATCATCATCATCTTGGCGCAACACGCGGGGGCCCAGGGTACGCCTTTCTGCTTTTCTTAGTCCACTTTGCTGGGTCTTCAACATCCTTAGTGGTGAGTCTGTTGGCAAGCATGTCACTCTTAACGACATCCAGCCATCACTTCTTGGGCCGGCCTCTCTTTCCCGTGGCATGGCCAGACTATCCCCGCATAATTTGTCGGTCTGCGCTAGACGTGGCCGTACCATCGCAGGCGGCACTCTTGTAGCTTATCTGTGATGTCAGGGACATAAAGGCTACCGCGGATGTGTTCCACACGCATTCTTTGCGGGAAACCCCACACATCGACCGCAGCATCTTCATTTCCAACAGCCTTATTTTTGACGTCGCTGCCGATGTCACCAGTTAGCTTAGTACCGACCCCAGGTATCTGGCCTGATCCGTTCATTTGACCTCCTCTTCACCTATGTGAACGGATAGGGGTTCTGTACTGTTGCAGGCCATGTACTCTGTCTTCGCCACATTTATCGGCAGACCTCCGTTTTCAAGCGACTTATTCTAATTTTTTCACCCGTTGGACAAGACGTCCCTTGTCAGAGTATGTCAACGCGGTATCGTCAGCATACATGAGTAGCCACTGAGGTACCTCATGTCAAATCAAAATCAAATCAAATTTTTTTTATTGATTAGGACATTAAATATCTCTTTCAATCGTCAAAAAGGAGGGGGGTAGGAAAGTAGGAAGGAAACACACAGTGACACGCTGACCGCCCTATGTCTGTAGATGAACATATCCCTCGCCAACCACAACCGAACCGGGCTCGACAATGCCAGACAGAGCCGGAACGCTATATTATATTATATACTCGTAGGTATGTCTAGTATAATTAAGAAAAACCAGCTTAAACTACAGCAAGAGTAAGCCAGTCCACCAAGGCAGCACCCGTTCACGAGTATAACGCAGGGCCCAGCCATCGTCCAATTCAACCATATTTGAGGGAAAAGAGCGACCCGGCCCCCACGCCACCGCCAGACAGACTTTTAAGTGAGCGTGCATCACACATGCTGCATGTGATAGGTAGTTGCTCCCACCCTACTCTATCCTATCCCTACCCTATCGCTACCTTACCCCTACCCTATCCTACCATTGCCTTAACCCTACCCTACCACTACCTTACCCCTACCCTACCACTATCTTACCCCGACCCTACCACTATCTTACCCCTACCCCACCCTATACTACCTTACCGCTATCTTACTCCTACCCTACCCTACCCCTACTCTAACTACTACCCTACCCCTACCCTAGCGCAGACAGGAGACACCATGTGTGGGAGAGGAAGGAAAATTAACATGATAGTCTCGGATGCTGTCTAGCAGTACGTCTAATATCACGTTAAACGGAAGTGGGCCTAGCACAGAGCCCTGATGCACCCCATAAGTAATAGGGAACGGGTTGGTGTCGCTATTAGCAGTACTAGGTAACTATGGAATCGTAATGTGTGAATTTACAATTTTTTCCTTCATCGTCGATTCTCCCCACCTTGGCGTCGCTTCGCACTGCATCCAGATATGAAACACCGCTTATATTATCGTAGGATTAGAAAATGTAAAACATTTATTTGAGATTGGCAGGATTCCTTTTTGGGCAGCCATAGCGAGCGGACGTGCCATCTGGCGCGCATTTACGACCCCGTTGAGTCAAGTGCCCAAAAAGTTGTCGTTCCCGGTGTGCCCGTGCTTTGCGATTGCAATAGTTTTCACGGTGTGTCCGTTTGCAATATAGAAGCGATACCCTAGCCCGGTTTAAGTGTTGTGCGGTGTAGTGGTTTAGTGTTAAGGTGTAGTGTCAGTGACAGTGACCGACGGAGCAGCCCACCTAAGTCTGCGCTGCAGCACCAACAGTGCGCTGCATGCCGCGCTGTAGCACCAACAGAGCGCAGCCGCATCTCCCTGCTGATACCAGCACACTAACACCGCCACGTCACCCGCTAACGACACACCTGAGCTCCGAACCCGGTGAGGGCGTTCCTAATAATATTATCACATATCCCCTAAACATATTATGTACCTCAGTTTTCACTAGCATAAGTTTCAGTACAGTAAATCTTAAATCTCTCTACTGTTAAGGTTATATTTATTCTGGAATACAAACGCACTCTTAAACACAACATAAAGTACAACCTAAATAAACCCAGGCGCTATATAGAGGACATAATATAGATAGGTGTCCCAAATTATCCAACACCGCCCCGAATCGCGACCCATTCGTATTAGGTTCCAGCATCAATAGAAGTGGAATACCTTTCAGAAAAACCGTACACTCTACCAGCAAGCTCTACCAGTAGTAGCTTGTGTTCTAACCTACTTCTTTTTCAGATTACATGAATATTATAAACCGCGAGACAAACTAGCAAAATCAATTTGCTAAATTATTTAAAAAACTTGCGTCCCAAAATAAAGCACAAGTCAATAAGTATCTACTTTGCGACTCATAAAAACCGCATACCACTGCCTTAAAGTAGATACCAGGAACTCAACACACTTGCAACTTTCTACCACAAACAAAGAAAGAAACCGACAAAAAAAAAAAGTGAAGTGTCCAGGCTGCCCACTTAAAAACAATAAGAACACATTTCCACATTGCGCAAGGGAGAACAAAAAAGACAGGACAAAATATTGTGCAACATCTGGCGAACAGAAGACGGCAAACAAAATGCAGACTACAACAAGACCCATGACCAAGGATGGCAATTGCCTCTACAGAGCCATCGCGGACCAAATAAATGAAGTTTACTACCTGTCCTTTGAACATCAAGCAGTACGTCGCGACTTAGCAACATACGTGTCAGAGAATAGAACAATAGACAGAATACGCCTAGCTCTTTTGAATAATATAAAAGATGCCAACGTACAGCAGCAGCAATCCATCGACGGAAAAATAGATCAATACATACGATCGCAGTTCATGGATGGCTTTTGGGGTGGCGAAGACATAATTATAGCGGCCTGCGAGTACTACTTGGTTAACGTGCACGTTCACCTGAATTATACCACCCCGCAGGTCTATACGCCGGCAAACGAACAAGTCTTGACTAATATTCATCTACGGTTCCAAAATAATCACTACGATAGCATAGTTATGTCTTCACACGAAGTCTCACAAGGCATAAACAATACCAACGAAAATGAACCCTGGATGGATAACTCATCATGCAAAACGCTGCAATCGGTAAGCGAACCCCCAACTGAAGAATATCAAGCCGACTCTACGGAACGACGGCTCCTAAGACCGTCACCAGAGCAAGCAAAAGAGTCACTACCATGCTCTAACCTACGTTTAGCCACCTGGAATGTACGTGGATGCTCCAAATCACCCGACAAACGTATTATCGATGGTGAACTCACGCGGCGACAAATAACAATAGCGGGCCTTCAAGAGACACATCTACCAAAAGGTGATTACAAATCGGCCAATTATAACTGGATTTTGGGGGGGGGAGCCCTCTCAAAAGAAAGAAGAGGTGTAGCCCTGCTCATTAGCAACCGAGTAGCACATGAAATAGTCAGAATCCATCACGTGGACAATAATAGCCTAGCTGTACGAATCAACATTAGCATACAGGGCCATCTACACCCAATAGAACTACTCATTATAACTAATCACCTACCATCGACAGCAGCAAATCCCCTAGCAAAAACGGGTGCCTTAATTACGCAGTCGCCAAAACGTACTCAATTACTTATTCTGGGCGACTTTAACGCACACATCGGAAAAGAAGATGTAAAACTTCTAGCCCAAAAAACGGCTGGTCCAAATTTATACCACCTGAAATCCAATCGAAACGGGGACCTATTGCTGTCGTTTGTACAACAACACAATCTGTGTATAAACAGTACCTGGGGACGCCCATCAGCAAAGGTAACATGGAAAGTTGGAAACAGGTGTTCACAAATTGACCACATGATGTCGCGTCGTACCAACACGATCAAACCATATGCGATTAAAGGTGAATGGATCTCTAAAATAAGTACAGACCATAAGCTATTATGGGGAAGCGTTTATATACCCGCCGACCAGCAACAACCTCCAATAACAACGTGCAAAATAACAAAAAATTTAAACAGTGAAAATACCTCCCCCTATGACTATAAACGGTTTGACTATAGTTTGCTCCAAGAGAAAGATATAAGAGATAAGTTCCAAAACAAGGTAAGTGAAAAACTAGAAACCTTATTCAAACATGCAAACACAAACGAAGATATATCCGGCAAGTGGCAATTACTAAATAACATACTTAAACAATCAGCCCAAGAAACACTCCAAATAACAAAAGTAAGATCCCGACAGATGCGGGTCGCATTAGCCGACTTACAGAAAGCGCGTTTTTTGTGTAAGTTTGAACCGAACAACCCAGATCATAAAAACCAACTGAAAAAGGCGCGAACTACTTATAGGAAAGTCATCGAACAACAAGATATGGAAGACTGCAGGCAGTTCTTTAGGAACCTAAGTAAGCAACATAGGGCAACACGAATGAAAATTACGTACAAATACCTCAAGAAACACAAAAAAATAACAAACCGAGGTCAAAGTAAATATTATATCCCCATGTCCAATTGGATTAACGAACTAAACAAAATGAAAGGTCCAACAATCGACACTGTCCCAGAACATAACCCAATACCTGAGACAGAGTATCCCGATGAAAAAACCATAACAGAAATCATAAATAGCATGAAAAACGGGACAGTTCCAGGGACGGACCAGGTCGTTGTAGAACTGTACAAAGCGGCCCCAAAAATTTTTATTGAAGAGCTCGCTGGCGTAATGAAACTCGCTTGGCTCAGAAATACAGTTCCGGAAGAATGGCGGCTCACTAGACAAGTTCCTATCCCAAAGGTTAGAAACCCGAAACAGGTGTCGGATTTCCGGAAGATATCCATATGTAACGTCGGGTATAGAATATATGCCAATTACATTTTAAAAAGAATTGACGAAAAAGTCCAATTAGGAAATTATCAGGCGGCCTTCTTACAAGACAGGTCGACCGATGACCATATGTTTACACTCAGGCGCATACTGGATACCAATTGGAACGCGGGCATCAAAACATACGTCGCAGCACTCGATATTGAAAAAGCATTTGACACTGTCAAGCTTGAGGCACTGCGGGATATACTCCTCACCCGCACCGGTACTCACCTAACGAATAGGATATTAGAGGCTTGCATGAAGGAAAAAACGCTTATTTCCTGGTGCGGTCACAATACCGACATCATAGATAAAGGAAAAGGTGTTAAGCAGGGATGCCCACTGTCTCCTAGACTATTCACAATAGTCATGGACGAGGTACTGCGGACACTTGAAGAGGAAGACGAAGAGGTCAGCCTTGACCAAGATCTTAAAATCACACCTCCGCTCATCTTATCTTTTGCCGATGACGTGATTCTTATTGGAATTGACATAACCAAATTGGACAGGACCATATCTAAAATGAAAAAACTTCTTGAGAGTGTTGGACTTGTCATAAATGAGTCTAAAACCAAATTGATCATCCGAGATCCAATCAATCCGGCAACTAGCAACCTCAGCAGCGTATCTCTAGGGGGTGCGATAATCCAACCCACGAGCGAGATAAAATATCTAGGCACGTACCTTACAGCCTCCCACGACAGGCGGAGCTGCATTAAGCATCGGTGCCACAAGGCAGTCATCCATTCCAAAATAGTCAACCCTTTTGTGAAGAACCACAGATTGGAGTGGAAAATCGCCAGATTAATATATAAAATGGTCTTATGTCCAACCATGACATACGGAATGAACGTAGCATCCCAAACAAAAACCAATCGTTCAAAACTACGGAGATACGAGAGACACATTTTGGGGAGCATGTTAAATCTCTGCAGAGACAAACCCCGCAAAAAAATATGGCAAATCTTAGATGGTAAAACTATCACAAAAATAATCAAAGTCCGTAGACTATCGTATTTCGGCCACATAATAAGACGCGACACACCACATATACTGCACGCAGCCAGAGAATACAGAGAAAACAAACGCAAAGTCGGCCGGCCGATCTTTACATGGGAGGACTCGCTAGATCAGGACATAGTCAAGTATACCAGAAGATCCAAGGAATCCTGGAAGGAATTAGCACGAAACAGGACCCTGATGAAAAGGGAAGCAGATAAAGTATATAAATCACAGGAAACGGATTCCGAATCAGAGCCAGAGAGCCTACAAACCTCCTGCACTGCAAACAAATCCGCAGAAGATGAACAGGATCAACCCGGAACAACACTCACTGCAGAGCCAACAGAACACCATAACCGGAGCAGAACCAACCACAGCAGTCTATAGCATCCATCTTTTATATATTTACACACCAAGTATATTATCTATCCTCCCTCACACTGGCTCGATGTATGAATTCTTGTCGGTTCTAATCTAACTCCTGTCGCTCCCATCCTGACTGCGAAAGCCCTACAGTCCCCTCGCATCTACGTGCGCACTGGTATCTCGGGCTGGAGGTAGCGCAAATCAGCCGGGAACGCGATGTGGTGTCGCTTAAGTCCAACAACTCCCACGTCCGCGACGGTATCCGGAGCAAACCAGTTCTTCGGGTGATACCCGTGCCACCCGCTGAACTCGGTTGCTCAAAATACAAGTACAGACGACGGAATCACGGACGTAGGCGACATCATACCTGGTTCTTTCTGATATGACCTACATACACCCTTGCAGAAGAACTTCTGGCTGGTGTTGTACCTGGAACGGAACGGAACGGAACGGAACATTTATTTGAGATTGGCATCATTAATAAGCATCGAGAGACCACATAGAAATCCCTTTTTTATGCTAAAACTAGTAAATATACCAAGAATCTGATATATTTTATTTACAATTGTTTTGTTTGTAGTTGGCAAAAAAGGAGCTTGTGTGCGGTTGGCATAGTTTTTGATTAAATACACAAATTGTCAAAGTAGTGTAAATATCAAGTTTAAATAATCTAAAGACCTTGTCATTCTCATCTAACTTAAGTAAAACTTCTTGTATTAAAGTGTACATACATTATTATTAGTACGAAAATTAAGTACCTATTCAGTGGCGTAGCTTGCCCTCTAGGGGCCCTGTATCAATAGTTATCTAGTCGATACATACGGGGGGGTACTAATGAGTAACTTAAATCCTAGTATCAGCTTAAGTCAATAAATGGTCGAGCGCAGCGAACTCATGTAAATTCGCTTGTTAATAATAAAAAGTAACTTAAATTACTGAATAAGCGAGCGTTGCGAGCACTATATTTGTGCGACACTAGACTCAAGAAAGCCGAGTGTCTGCAAAGTGAGGGAGGCGTGCTCGGAATTTTTGAAATATTGGCCCTTGCCTTGGCTGTATATATGATATAAAATCTTGCGTAATTGTTTTATAAATGACTTATGTCATTAATGGGCGAGCGTAGCGAGCTAGAAATTTTGTAGTTTTTCTTTTTAAATATTGCGAGATGTTAATAAATATAGGTTTTAAGACTATCGTGGTTATTTACTACACATTTTATCGGGTTTGTTACCACGGTAAGTATTGTGTTTACCTCGATATTTCGACGCATTCGCATGCGTCATGACGAGTTGACTCGTCCACTCATGACCATGACAAAACAATACTAACCGTGGTAACAAACCCGATAATATGTGTAGTAAGAATGTTAATATATATAACATAAAATTAATAAATGGACGATAGCGCCGGGCGATCTCGAAATTGTAGACATTTTGGTGTGACGAGATTGTATAATAAAATTAATTTCGCAAACAATGAATGAGCGAGCGCAGCGAGCTCGAAATTTCTGAAATGTTGGCTAACAAAAACCTTTCGTTATTGATTTGAAAACAGACCAATTTGAAGATTGAGGGCGTGTGGGCCAAGATGATTTTAATGATCAGCCAGGTCTATCTGACCCGTTGAGGAAAGAACGGAATAAGGAGTTTCTTAAGTCTGTGGACCCTACCGATAGTGGAGAAAATATGAGATTTTTAATTTGAGATTAAAATTATTGTTATTTTTGCCATCTCATAGGCGCATATTGTAAACAATTTCATGGAAGTAATGGGTGAGTGGGCGTAGACGGCCCTAAGTTGTTTTGATATCTTAAGCGAAAGGCGGAAAACTGGCTAGTCTGAATTTCTCTATTGAATAATTTTTTTACCCTGGAAGCAGGGAAGAGTTTAACAGAAATTATGGAAACGTATTATGTACAAACGTTTGAGGGCCCGATACCCTGTAGCTCGGGGGCCCCGTATCATTGATACAGCTGATACGGCGATGGCTACGCCCCTGTACCTATTCTATGCTATCGAAAACGAAAACCGCAGTTAGCCCAACATACGTTAATGTTTTTCTGCATTCGACCCAGTAAAAATTTGTCTCGTATCATTATAGAAAAGCTGATACCAACTGATTTTTACAAAGAAATACCAGTTACGTTTAATTCAAAAACGCGCCGAACTGCCGTTGAGTGCGATTGCAATTCAATTACAATTTAGTCGACCCATTAGTAAGTTACCAGACTCGAAGCCCAGATTGGGTTATGGTTACATGTTCAGTTTCCTGAAATCGTGATGAGAATGTGTAGTTCTCATCACGATGTTATCCCTTACCGTAAGAGCATCGATTTGTCTTTAACTAAACTAAGCACCGGGAAGGGGGCGAACTCTGTACATATCGCTTATGAGTCAGACCTATTAGTCCATCGACGCTCTTAATACATTTTAGTACATCTACACTAGTTTTTGTTAAAGAATACAAAGTGAATTACGTCAGAATTATAAAATTAACGTGCTCACCGACTGGAACATGGCTACTTACGTACTTTCGTGGTTCAGAAAACTTGTGTTTTCCCATGCATACTCATGCAAACAGACCAAACCGCAAATTAATAAAAATTTTGCAGAATTTAGTATGTTATAAAACTATTTCCTCTGTGACTATCCAAATAATTAGCTTAATTGGGTAAATACACGTGGAAAATCCTTTTACGGGGTAAAGTACGTCAACTAAGTAGGTTCTATACCTTTAATTGCCTTTTAAGCAAAAAGCATTGTAAGTACCTACGCTAGACATAGACAGTGGTAAATAATGCACACCGGCTTGATTCAGCTTTGGTTTTACTCACTCGCGTGCGACAGAGGCGACGCTTTATTAAGCTGAACTAGCTTTTAGAGAGAAAGAACATTTATTGACACAAACAACAACACCACAATATTCATCATCACAGGCCAAATATTGGCCGTGTGGTGACCGGCAGAGTAGAATAGCACCAACCCGTTACACTCATGGGTGTCATGCAAGGCGACTAATATTTTCGAGGCAAATTAAATAAATAAATAAATAAAAGATCAAGATTCTCCGTAGTCTGGAAAATGGGCAGCGGCGTTTTCCATTGCTATATTTAAACACTGCGATCTCCAACCCGCCTGCCAAGCGTGGAGATTATGGCAAGAACTTCCCCTTTCGTGGCCCTGTGTGAGAGGTGTTGAGAGGCCCTAAGTCCTGCAGTGGACTGTTACGGACTGTGACCACAATATTATTACAATGAAATTCGGTTGCCATCGTACGTTTCGAACACGGGTCCACACATTGGACACGAGTACGGACCCGTGGGAACCGCATTGAATTTCAGGATAAATTATAGACTGTGTGCTATAACTGTATGTTCTAATAAGCTGCATTTCCGTTCAATAGTTTTTGCATGAAGGAGTAAGTAGCAAACCTCGCCAAATATCCTTACAAACTTTCGCATTTCTTATAGGTAATACTAGTGAGCCCGGCTCGACTTTGTTCGCGTGGCGTCCTACCGCTAACCTACCCTACCCTACTCCTACACCTACCATACACCTACTCTACCCCTGCTCTACACCTACCCGACACCTACTTCTACATTACTTCTACCTACCATACAAACTTTGTCCTGAAACTTAGAAACCCGTATATATAATATAATAGCTGCATAAGTCTAAAATTTAACACGCACATGCAACATTGGTTAGTGTAATTTTCCTAGAAATATATAATTTTTGTGAATATATAATATAGCCTATGTTACTCGCTGATAATGTAGCTTTCTATAGGTGAAAGAATTTCTAAAATCGGTTATGTAGTTTTTGAGTTTATCCATTACAAATAAATAACACACAAAGAAACAGATAAACAATCAAATCGTTTCTCTTAATAATATGAGTATACATTTGTAGGATATTGACATTCAGAGTACTGAATATTATATTACTTATGTAATAATAATCATCTTGGCGTTAAGGTCCCGGTTATGCTCTTGAGAACGAAAGCCCGGGGTCCGCCTTGACCATGATCCAGGAATTGGCGATCAGTTAATTACAGTGGAGCGACTACCATCTGACCTCCGCGACCTTGCTACCAGGGGATCATGGTTACTAATTCAGTTGCCCAAATTTGCAGGTTCAACACTATATTTTCCCTCAAGATTATATTATTTATGTATTTACCCATAAGTTCATTTTGACGACATAACTATTGATCGATGATGACTAAGTTATAAGTAGGTACTACAAATACTACTATATGATCACTACCAAGTATATCTATTATGAGAAGTTAATAATAAGTACTTGAGATCTAACTTATTAGTTACAGTAAACATTATTACTGGGAATTACAATTGGCCGATTTACAGTCCAACTCGCTCGTTAAATTTTATAAAAAGATTGCAATCAACTGGAGTAGGTATGCAATTTGCTATACAATGCCACACAAACTTATCTGAATCGGTAACCGCGTCGCTGTTGCAAGCATTGACAAGACATTTCAAAATATCGACACCTAGTTCCAGTTATAGCCACCGGATCTGCGTTTGTGGCACTGTAGGTGTGATGGTAAACTGGTCTCAGCAAAGCTATAATATAGCAAGAAGGCATTAAAATTCATTGTGGCATAGTCTGCCATCATCGTCTCGTAGCCCTCCCGGATGCGGTGTGATGGGGTTTTCTACGTATCAGCGGTGTTTAGGACAAGCTGAGCACTCATCGTGACTGACTGGTCCCGTCTGATAAACCGTCGAAGTGATAACATCACGAAATAAGAATATTGCTGGCTTTAATAGGTGACTAGCTTTTACCCTTACTTTTGTCCGGGTAAAAATCGGTGTTACAGGCCTGAGGCATTTCATCTTACTCGTGACGACGCACGCGGTTCTGTATTTTTGTTATCTGTAACCTAAATGTATGAATTATAGATGTTATGGGCGACAGTTACCACTTACCATCAGGTGGGCTGTCTGCTCGTTTGTCACTGAATAGCATAAAAAAAATATCGCATTGATATTTGGGATAAATTATAGCTTATGTGTCATTCTTAGCTGTATTGCACTATATTGCTTATATATTATTAAGCTATATTGTTGCCTTTTATCAAAATCCGTTCAGTAGTTTTTGCGTGAAGAAGTAAGAAACAGCCAAAGTTACATCATCACAAACTTTGACATTTGTAATATCAGATCGAAACAATGGATTTTCCCAAAAAAGTCGCGTGCATCCGCTTGTGCTTCAAGATAGGTACATCCATAAAAATGACTATACAAAATTTGAAGTAAATTAAAAGTTCATAAGGGATTCTCTTTAGAGACCAGCAGGGCAAGCGCTGTCGTTTTCAAAATTGTGATTCCATACCACCCTCTGCCAAGCAAAACACCCTACTTTACACTTTTGTACTAGTAGATATGGGTGAGCAGTTGCCGGCCTTTGTTTATACGACTGACTATTGCTACATTGTTTAAATTGAAACTCCAAATAAAACTCTTTCTAAGCAGCGCGAATGGTCACAAAATTATTGTCTATTTCAAGGAAAGGCCATTCTTTCTCTGTAATTGATCTACACTACTACACAATAGTGTAACTTAATGATGAGAATATAATAGAAGGGGATAATTTTTTTTTGATGTCATACAGTAGGCAAACAGGCAAGCGGGCCACCTGCTGAAAAGTGGTCACCACTGCCTATAGACATTAGCAACACCAATAGTATCGCCAATGCGTTGCCCATCTCTATCACACGTTGCTCTGGCAGCAAATGCCCCTCCACTGCCAAAGCCACGGTTCCCCAAATCCCCACCCCATTGGAGCACTGGAGACCTTACTCACCGGCAGAAACACAACACTATTTAAAAGAGTATTGTTTAGCTGCGGTATTCTGTAAGGTGGAGGTACTTCCCCAGTCGGGCGGCTCCAATTCGAACGGGATACCCCGCTATGCCCTACCTCTCTTATATTAATTAATTTATTAATTTGTTTTCTTGTTGGCTTACAGAATTTTAGTAGTACCATAGAGAAAAAAATACTACGTACAACTAGTACCTTCCTAAGAACTTTATATTACCTATTCATTAACCAGAATAGTCGCTTACTTAATCACTGACAAGATCCGATTATACTGCGGTAAATAAATTAATTGTTTTCTAGCGCATTGTATAAACTGACTTCATGCCTTAAATAGTTGTTATTAATAGAGGAAAACCACTTCAATAAAATAAAAACTACTTTAATAATATCTTGAATAGGTACTTCGGCTACTAGGAATCGCCTGGTATCGGGTGATGACCTACGGAACAGAAACGTGGCCGCTCACTATGGGCTTTATAAGAAAGCTCACTGTTACCCAAAGGGCAATGGCTAGCTTGGACTCTTGTTGCGCGATCGAATCAGAAATGAGGAGATCCACAAGCGAACCAAGGTCACCGACATAGCCCTAAAGATTGCAAGACTGACGTGGAAGAGCGCAGGGCTCTAAGAAAAGATGGCCGATGGGGCAGGAAAGTTCTCAAGTGGCGACCACGCACCGGAAGACGCAGCGTGGGTAGGCCGTAAACAAGGTAGACCGACAACCTGGTAAAGATCGCAGGTACTAGCTGGATGTGGAAGAGCTTTGTGGAGATCTCTGGGGGAGGCCTATGCCCAGCAGTGGGCGTCTTTCGGCTGATATGATGATTATGACCGGTTTCGGTCATAAATACTGCACATCGGCTAGTTTCGACTCCGTTTTTACTCACACGTGTGCGACAGAGACGACGCTCCACGCAGCCGAACATGCTGATGTGCATTATTTACTACCAATGCCTGTTCCTAACCTTTCAATTTCTATACAAACGTCGTTACTGTTTACGTACAGCCAGTATACGATAGATATAGCCAGTACAGGTAGCCAGTACAGATGGGGCGTCGGTGGCCGAGTGGTTAGGTATCCGACTGGTAATCGAGAGGTATCGGATTCGAATTCCACTGTGGCAATGTACCAGTGACTCTTTTCTGAGTTATGTACATTAGTTGAATGCACTCTTACAGTGAAGGAAAACATCGTGATGAAACCTGCACATTCAGGCGACTGAATGTGTAACCATGATCCAATCTGGTTAGGTTCATTTGGTAGCAGGGTCAAGGCGGTTTGACGGCAATCGCTCCAGTGTACCTAATTATTTGATCTGATAATCCTGGATCATGGGCAAGGCGGGCCCCGGGCTATCGTGCGCAAGAGCACGACCAGGACATTATGAGTATAGTAGTATGAGAATTCAGTAGTTTACATGCAGTTTACAACAAACAGATATATTGTCATTATTTTCCACGTGTGAGCCTAAACGTATGGTTCTGCTTTTAACTGCGACCGCATGGACAGTCTTCACGTTTTTCCATTCATTTCCCCATCTCGCTTCATCATCTTCATACCACGCGGGAATTTACAAAATCCTTTTTTGGCGGTATATTTCGTCACAATAACAATTTGCTTGAGCAGCTTAAACGACATCACAGCATACCGTAGACCGGGATGACTTTGAATTTCGGAGTAACATGTTTTGTTCAATTTTTTCTATTAATCAAGAGATATTTTTATGTACACAAAGGACAAACTGGCAATCAAGTGGCAATATTGATAAGTGGGCAACACTGACAATTAGAAATCTTTACCTAAGAATTTCATAGAAACCAATCTTCAAAGAACCCCAGTTCCTTAGAATAGCAGCAGTGGGTGATCAGATGGTCACGCAAGCTCTGGCTGTCAGCCTTGATATAGCCAAAGCCTCTGAACGAGTCTGGCCCAGCGTACTGCTCTCAAAACTCTCGAAGGACGGGTTCCCTATGCAATTGAGTATTCAGCTTTCTATCTAGAATCTATTTAGATGCTCTAAATCATTGTTGATGGTTGCTACCCAAAGGTTCAGGGGGGATTCTCGCGCTTTGATATCTCAAATTAGACATTTTCTCTAGAACTGAGATTGATCTTAGACAATATACAACTGTCGAAGAAAGTTGAGAAATTATTTTTCGCCTACAAAAGACATTTCAATATCATTATCTCCATATGTGGGTAGAAACAATTTCGAATTCGTGATGTCATACCACGTGAATGAGGCGCCAATGCTGTCGTCTACTCTGGTTCTTCAGAATTCTGAAGTATATAAAAAACCTCCAATAATGTGGAGGTGGCTCAAGTCGCGAAGTGGACTGTATTATTCGTAAATATACTTGTAAAATCTGACCTCTTTGTTGTCTGTCTAAAGTTATTCGGTCGTTTATTAAGATATTACATAATCCGTTCAGTGATGATGATACAATCATTTAGATTGTATCATCGTAATCTTCGTAATTGAGCAGATGAGCAGATTAAGATGAGCAGGTACCACGGAACAGATTTTTTAAATATTCTATGTATGATACAATAGTGCTAGTGGTGGAAGTGTATTAAAATAGAATAAATGATATAAAATCTAAGGATATAAACAATACAATAACAAGTACGTTAGGTACATTAGTGTTCCTATTGCTTACATCACCTACTGGTAGTATTATCGTATTTGATGACTTTAAATATGTACCTAGGTATGGCAATAAGAAAACAATAAGATACGTTTCTATTTTTTTTTTTTTATTTCATACGATGGAAAGTGGTCACCGCTGCCTATAGACATTAGCAACACCAAGAGTATCGCCAATGCGTTGCCTACCAATGCGTTCTATTTGTTTAAAGAGGTAGCTGGTTGGGTCACTTGTTGCGTAAGCCCTAGGAATACGTATGAAATCGGTACCTGAATTTGCCGGATATAGGAAAGAGGCTCCATGGGTAGCCCAAAGATAATTAGATTAACATCGCATAGTCGGATGCGAAAGCCAACGGCTCACGACACGAAGATGCCGACGACCGGGCGAAGCAGAGAAGAATAAGCAGGAAAGCGAAACCTGGCAGAAGCCGGGATAAGCGTTCGGATGATGATGACAATGAGAATATAGCAAGCAAAATTGACCAATCATAGAGCCATATTTAACGCACTGCGTTCACTTCCGCTAGTAACGAGCACTGTAAGAAGTGTCTTACTTCGCATAGTAACGCTACTGAGACAAGTATTGTTTGTGAATTACGGAGTTAATTGTACACAAAAGTTATAGAAGTTAACACGATGAATAACTTAAATGGTCTGCAGGCAACGGCGGTTATCGCTACAAGCGATCTTTCCCAGGAATTAGATACGACACAATAGATGCATACATTTTTGACAAGGACACTGAAGGGAACCACCACTACGCCAATAAATGGTCGAATAACCAGAGACTTACTTCAGTTAACCGAAACTTAAACGTTGAAAATATTCACCACTTAGGACAGTTGCAAGGTTCTCTTATTTTAATTTTTTTTTTCCAATCGAAAATATGAGATTATTTAATTAGGTATCAAGAAAACTTATATCTCAGTCCATCTCATGGACTTTGTTTGTAGAACAGAACGCAGTTCAAGCCTGTTAATAGGGTAATTAAATTGTAATTGACGATTAAATGTACCCATACTAATTTGTGTAATAAAACGTCAATCGGATTGTAGGTTGTGTGTACTACCTATGTTCACACACAACAATACATTACGGCGTACCTAATGTGTTCGATTTTGACCCTTGCAGTAATCGGCAGAACGATCTAAGTTCAAAAAGGGCAACTTGACCGCCTTGCGTACAACGTGACGTAATAAAATAGACATAACGACGCGTAATTCAAGGTCAAGATTAATATATAGAAGACCTCCTACCGCGTTCGGAAGATCCAAGTTTAGTTTATCAATTCTAATACCCGATAATCGACATCAGTGATCGACAAAAAGTTCTCACAAATATCAAAAGGCCACTGAGGTAACGCTACTGCGAACTGGATAGAACTTCGCTTCGCTTTAAAACCGGCAAACATGGTTGTTGGTGGCGACGATGGTTCCGCATAAAGATAATGGCTGTTGTATGGTGCCGCTGTGTGAAGTCCTAAGAACGCATGCAACTGCGTCGAAATATCAAGGTAAAAACAATATTAACCGTGGTAATAAACACGATGACATGAGAGATGAAAGTGTAGTCTTAAAAATTATATAGTGGCTGGTTATTGACAGAGGAGAAGAGAAAGTCTTCGTGCGATAATTAGGTATAATAAGTAGGTACCTATAGAACACGAGCGGGACATTGATTAATTCTAAACTTGAAAAAAAAAACTACGACGCCAAATTAAAGTGTCGAAATTCACACGGGCGACCATCGGGCAAATCATCATCATCATCATCTTAGCGTCTATCCCGGCTTTCGCCAGCTTTCCTAAAACTTTATCTTCCTCAATTTTGCCCGGTGTTCAGCATCCTCACGTCGCAGGCATGCTACTACAATTAGATTTAAGCAGACGAACAGACACTATAAAAAGTATTATTATGACTTTCTATAACAAAGGTACAAACACAGTCACCGCCCAAGGCCTTCGCGCGCCTCTCTAAAGCACAGCCGGGATTGACACCAGGATGACGATAACAATAATTAAATAATGATGTAAAATTAAAAGTACTTTACAATACGTTACAAATACTTTCCCATATTTTACCAAATGCACATTTACATTGTCGCTAAGAAACTGCATGGTACGTTTAACACAAATTGTTGCTATACTTATTTCTTTATAAGCGGACCTAATAAAAACCAAACCGCAGCGGGATTCTAAATGTGTTTTTCACATACGTTTGCAGGCAACTCACGATTTCATAAAACAATATAAAAAGGACTATGCCATAGTTTGCGTCAGTCAGGTGTGTTCATAAACATGGGGCAGACGGTCATAGTGAGCTTCCTAGTTTGCCTTCTCAGCGTCAGCCAAGCTGGTAAATAGTTTTTTATGCTTCGTAACAATTATTTTTAATTGGTATTATTTTTTTGTGACCCGCGTTCGTAAGTTTTTCCCGAGTGTTGTACACGTGATGTTTTATCTACTTGTGGTTTTATTATTGAAATTGAAAACTGGATACATAACTAGTTTTGTGTTTCGTGTTACGTTATCTTCAATTTGTGAGTTATTGAAAGTAGATAGGTACGTTTGTAATCGAATAGGTCACATCGCATAAATACTATATAATAATCCACTACTGTATACTGGAGGTGAGCCTTGTCCACATCAATGAAGGGATTTGTCATGCGCGTCCATCTAGGAAGTTGGTTGAAGATAGCTGTGTTCAAATAATAAACACGATTCTTGCTCTGAATATCTAAGTTGCCATTTTAAAATTATTATTAGAAAGTTTTACCAGCAATACGCTCTTTTTTACGTAAGCAAACGGGCAAGAGGGCCACTTGATGGAAAGTGGTCACCGCTGCTTATAGACATTAGCAATGCCAGTGGTGTCGTCGGGCACCTCTATGCCTTTCTGGCACCCAAAGCCCAAATCCCCACCACAAGGTTCAGTGGAAACCTTATTCACCGGCAGTAACAGTAGTTAAAATAGTATTATTTGTACGTCCCTAGTCGGGCGGCTGCAAATCGAACGGTATATCCCGCTATGCCCTGCTTCTCTTAGAATAATTGTGAACTCGTTTAAGACTCAAGCTTTATTTAGAGATATTGTACTTACCTACTCGCAGACTCAGTGGTTAACTTGGAAATTTAATTCACGACTTTTCTATGTATTGTTATAACACTAGCCCAATGTTATCGAATTAAACCGAATGTAGATTCATTTATTCCTTTTTTATCGTGGGATTTCATTCAACAAAATAGAAAAAAATCCGACCGAGACTGTGTCTGAACAACTAAACTATTGCTGTGTGACTTGGGGGCGTTGAAAAGTTTATGGCTCTATAAATTAAACGAATAATACCAAATCACGGGAAACTCTTGCCGGTGATAACGCTTCTCTCGGATCTTGTTTATTAAAATACAAGGCTCCTAGTTTAGATATCAGGATGTTACAATCTAATGTTACAACCTTACACTTCATTCTAATACCAATAATTTTTAACTTCTAAATATTAGCATAAGATAAAATGTATTCTATGAATTACTTAATTAATTTTATTTTGATTGTGTAATTTTTCTCCACAGATAGAGTGCGCCGCGGTGGATATGGTGGCGGTGGCATTGGCGGCGGGGGCGGGGGCGGGGGCGGCGGCGGCTTCGGCTTTGGCGGCGGAGGCGGAGGCGGCTTCGGCTACGGCGGCGGCGGCGGCGGCGGAGGCTTTGGCGGTCTCGAATCAATCAGGGAAGGTGTCAATGGAATATTAGGAAAAGTACACGAAGGGCTGAGCCACATCGGCAGCGGTAGCTTCAGTGGAGGTTTCAGCGGCGGGGGCAGCGGCGCGGGGAGCCACGGTGGGGGCGGCGGCCTAGGCGGCGGTGGCGCATACGGCGGCGGCGGTGGTCTTGGCGGCAGTGGGGTATATGGCGGTGGAGCGAATGAAAAAGTAATCTACACCAAATCGGATGACGGAAAATCTGGCGGCTTTGCCTTCACTGGCACCCTGGATGGTGGCAAGGGAGGCTATGGCGGCGGCGGCGGTGGAAGTGTTGGAGGTTACGGCGGAGGCGGCGGTGGATCATACGGCGGTGGCGGCGGCCTGGGAGGCGGTGTAGGCGGTGGACATGGTGGCAGCGGTGGTTACGGAGGCAACGGAGGTCACACTGGCGGCGGCAGCTTGGGCGGCGGTTTCGGCGGCAATGTAGGCGGCAGCGGCGGTTACGCAGGCAGTGGAGGTCACGCTGGCGGCGGTGGCTTGGGCGGCGGCGGTGGCTACGGTGGCAGCAGCGCCAATACAAACGAGAAAGTCACCTATACGAAGTCGAACGACGGAAAATCCGGTGGCTTCGCCTTCACCGGTACCCTAGACGAAGGCAAGGGTGGCTATGGAGGCGGAGGCGGATACAGCGGAGGTGGGGGTGGGTACGGCGGTGGTGCAGGAATTGGAGGCGGTTCTGGAGGTAGTGGCGGTAATAGCGGCGGGCTCGGTGGCCATGGAGGCGGTGCCAGCGCAAATGTCGGCGGATCGTCTGGCGGATTTCAAGGCCACAGTGGAGGAGGCGGTGGATACGGTGGTGGCGGAGGCTTCGGTGGAGGAGGTGGTCTCGGAGGAGGTTCTGGAGCAGGCGGACAGGGGGGTATCTCTGGAGGCCACGGAAGCGGCGGATACGGTGGCGGCGGCCTCTCGAAAATCTTCTCGGGCTCCTTGAACATCGGCTTGTCAGGAAGCGGCAGCGGCGCTGGCGGCAAGAGCTATGGAGGTGGATATGGAGGAGGACTCGGAGGTGGTGACGGCGGTGGTTGCAGTTCAGGATCGTGTGGTAGTTCTGGTAGTCTAGGGGGCGAGTATGGGGGTAATTTAGGCGGTGGTGGGGGAGGAGCCACTGGAGGGTATGGTGGCGGTGGTTTCGGTGGGGGCATTGGCGGAGGCAGTGCAGGTGGCCACGTTGGTTCTGGGGGGTATGGTGGTAATGGCGGCGGCGCTGGAGGCCATGGGGGCTCCGGAGGGGGCTGTGATGGTTCATGTGGGGGGTCCGGGGGTCACTCCGGTGCCTATGCTTCTGCGAGCGCTAAAGCCTCTGCCTCCGCAAGTGCCGGCAGCTACGGCAAATAAAAACAAAAACAGACCATTGTTATGATTATGAATACGTGTACTTACACTTTAAGGTTGAGATGTTGACGTGTTTCAAATGCCATTTTTAATTTTAAGTATTATTAAATAATTTATAAGATCAGACACTGTGTTTTCCTCACATAAAAGATGAAGCCTAGATAAAAAACCTATTAATATAAACATAATTGATATTAAATACAGATACAGTAGGTACAGATAAATAATGCTACCTTTTACTCTGAAGCTAAGTAATTTATATTACTTACATACTGTTACAATTCTGCATTTATTGTTAGTTATGATCGAATTACAACTATCATCATCACCATCTTCCGAGCTGTTAGTCCATGCCTCTGCTTTTCGACTAGTCTTTTCCACTTCGTACGGTCTCTGGGCATCCACGCGTCGTAAGCCATTGACTCTTGCATCTGACTCAGCGATGTCAATCTTTCACTTATTGGGCCTTTCTCGGCCCCCTTGTATATGATACCGGCAGTATCCCAGGGGCTTACGCAACACGTGCCCAAACCAGCGCAGGCGAGCCTCTTCAGTCTTATCCGCGACATCCGGTACGGCTAGAACTCCGAATCCGGGTGGGGCCACGGGTGAAACATGCAATAATACATATAATAAGACCACACAAAGTCCGAATCGGATATTAAAAAAATATATAAAAATCTCTGTATGGCAACTTATGCCAAGTTTTTATCCGTCATAGAACGTCATACATAAAAGTCATAGCAAACGATTTGATTTCTGTAGGATTGTTTATTTTCGTGAGTTTTATCGTGGTCCTATTATAAATCCAAAGACTTCTATATAGTTGCGTATGGACCGGTTCATTCTATAAAGGAAATGGCAGCACTTCATTGGTGCTAAAACTACAATGGAGCACCAACGTCGTCTCAGTTATGTTTTTACAAACTAAGAATGCCGAGTTGCGTAGCAAATACATACACATTCCGATAAAAAGTAACAAATAAAAAAGAACGGAGTATCTTCTTTCCGTAAAGTATAACAAACATTACTTATTACTTGTAAAACTTATATTTTAGTATTTCCAATAAATGTTTGGAGAGTTTATTGCTAAATTATTAACCAGCCATGATTAGTTGGTATGTTCAATCATAGTCAAAGCACTCCTTATTTTGCCATCTTACATTTACCAACATAAGTACCAAAACTAATCTGCGCCGGCGTCATTGTCGGCGTTGTTTTCTGGCCTGTGATATTAATTCCTTCATCTTACCTACTTGTGAATTCAATATATAAGTATCGCTCAATTCATTCATTCTCTAAATAAATTCTAACAATCACTCAATGATGTTTGTTTGACATCTTAGGTCGAAAAAGTAGGTGTGATCAATTAATGAATGTGCGAGCGGAGCGAGCTCGAATTTCTTGACATTTTGGGTTATAAAAGCCTGAGGCGATCATATAATAAATGAGCGAGCGGAGCGAGCTCGTAATTTTTAACATTTTGGGTCTTAACAGTCTACACTACACCCGTACAAGCGATAAAAATATTGTGTCGTTTGCTACTGAGTACCATGCATGATCCAAAACTTGGTCCTGATCCAGTCACAGGATCTGCGCCCTGTGCCTGGGCTCCGCAGGTACAGCTCTAATTACGCTACTGGCGAGCCTCAAACAGGGCAAATACTGTTGCAGCATACGACTTTGTGCCGTTCGCTCCAGAGACTGTGGGCGGGCCCGCGGTGCTCGAATCAGCATAAGAAAAACTATCAGGAGTTCGGGCGTCGGTTAAAGCGTAGGGTCGTGTCCCAGGATCTGGACACCTTTTGGGTCAGCAGATATCGCTCACTGTCCATCGGGGTAACATTTGACTATATTATACACTGATGGACTTAAACCTTTTCTCGTAGGTTTTATTAGCCGACTTTTGGAAGCAGATACACCTTCGAACTTTGGCGTATGGCATCCTTCTTCTTGCGTCAGTGGTTTAATAACGATAAAATAAAATAATCATCTGGCGTTAATGTTCTGGTTGTGCTCTCGCGCACGAGGGCCCGGAGTCTGCCTTGACCATGATCAAGGATTTGGCAGATTAAGTAATTACAATAGAGCGACTGCCATCTGACCTCCGTGACCCTGCTACCAGAGGAACCTGATAAGATTGGATCATGGTTACACATTCAGTCGCCTGAATGTGCAGGTTTCATCACGATATTTTACCTCACCGTAACAGCATCGGTTTAGTATTCAACTAATGTACATAACTCAGAAAACAGTCATTGGTACATGGCCGCAGTGAGATTCGAACCCGCTACCTCTCGCTTGCGAGTCGGATACCGTAAGCACTCAGTCACTGACGCTCCTTCGAAGAAGAAGATTAAAAATACGTCACATAAAAATAAATTCGTAACAATCTAAACTTAAGGAAATGTTTTTATGACACGCGAATTAAACTGCTAAATTGTACCGACATTATGCTATAACAACAGTCCACGTATGAACAGGATACTCACAACTTGCGAGTAAAACTTTCTGAAATGGAGGCGGAACTCACAGACACTATGTGTCAATATGAAAAGTCCCAAAGTCTGATAACAGAATATTCAGAGTCCATGACCAAATTGCTTACTGATTTAAAAGACACTGAAAACAAATTCAATTCTTTAATCGATAACCAATTCTGTAACTGCAAGTGGTCACAAAAAAATACACGTTGCGTATCGCTTCAGGGTAGCAGAGAATATCATGTGGATACAACTGCGACGGTGGCGCCGCGAACGGAAAGTTTATGCTCGACACAAAATACTCGAACAATATTATTTTCCGATGGTTTTGGTCGACATTTAGGACCACTATTAAGCACGTATACTAGTAATAATGTGATCAACTACTGCTATCCCGGTATATCATTAAATAGCCTGACATCAAAAATAAGCGACCATGAATTTAATAATAATGACATCTTAAAAATTGCATTTTCCGAAATACCTAATTTAAATAAACATGACATATTTAATTTATAGAATATTCTGAGTTCCATAACCAATATTGGGAAAGTAATAACATGTTGTTTTCCAATATCTACTAGTTTTAATGCTTGGCAAAATAAAAACAATGGTTATCTTAATTATTTATTACATACCTACACAAACACGTAAAAACAATAAAATTATTCTGTTTGACATAAAACAATATATTCGACAATTTAGTTACAATAAACATTATGTTTATTTATTCATAAAAGATAAAAGTTAATTGCTAAATTATTAGCATCTTATATTTTTAATCTTGACATAGTACATAAATCTAATTCCATTAATATGAATAGTACAATTAGTACTTCTAATATTTCATTCGGTCTCTGCACGGCCAAGGAAATGCACAAGATGATGCCGCGGCGCCTCATCATCATCATCATATCAGCCAGAAGACGCCCACTGCTGGGCATAGGCCTCCCCCAGAGATCTCCACAAAGACCGGTCCTGTGCTTTCCGCATCCAGCTGGTACCTGCGATCCTTACCAGGTCGTCGGTCCACCTAGCATTTTAAAATTGTAACAGTATTTTATTTTATGTTACCTATGTAGGTATGACGTTCATGAGTGTTTGTAAAAACCTAACTTGAATAAATGTATCTGAATTTTGTTTACACAGTACCTACTTAAGCTTATTTATAGTCACTGATAACAACCAGAATATATATAAACTGCTCCTATATTTTGAAAGTAAACATTGAGAGCCAGATGCTGAGCAGTGGTGTCCGAGGATGTTTCCTCTAGCAGTGTGGATCGGGTTTCTAGCGGTCGCAAAAGGCGCCACAGGTAATTTTTATTATTTACTTGCACTTACTTTTATTATTTAATTTTTATTACTAACATTCCGCTCTGTGTTAAAGTATTGCCACAATAAAATAATAAATGCTAATCAGAATCATTATCTTCATTCAAGTGGCCAATCTCGGCCTCTAACGGAGTCCGCTTACATGATCTTTCTTCTCCACGTTGTCCGTTATCCTCATGGCAATCCATCGCTTCTTGGGTCTAACGCGAGACCTCTTTCCTGATACCGGCAAGTTTATGCACCTATTTCCCACGTAACCCTTGGTCTTATGCAGACCAAACCAGCGAGGCGAGTCGATCTTACCCGCGATGTCTCTCACGCTTAGGCATACGAGTATTTACCTACTCGCTACGTACTGGTTCAACTCGTAAAACGTCCCACACATACTGTAGTATTTTGATTTTATTGAAGTGGAGTAAATATCGTTTTGAACATAAAAATATAGAACTATTTTTAAATTAAAACTTTTCACAAAGCGTCACTTTGTACATTAATCTTAAGAATTTGTTTCAAAATTAAACGTACGGTACCTAAATGACGGGACAGTCGGAGAAGTTACATCAGTTCTAGATGATTTACAACTTATATAATTTGAGTTTTAAAATTTCGGCCTAACATACAAGTTTTTTAAATGTGAGTTTTATTTGGACCCAATGACCAACAAATCTGGATTTGTAACAAAAATTTGTCTCAAAAGTGCAGGTCAGCATCTTAAACTATATTCTTATTTCTTATACTGCATGATATCAAAATTTCACCCGGCAGTTTCGAGCTAATACTAAAGCCTTCACCAAAACCGTCGTAGGCCAGTTCAGTGCTTACCACTTAATTGTTTTGCATTGTGCATGATGTCCTCTCAGGGAAAATTTTGGACACGCCTTCTTGGCTTATGAAGTACCTACACTGACGACATTCTACTGAAGAGCAAGTTTAGGCAGGAAGTTTTGACCAGGGTAAACATGTGGAAAGAAGGATGTGCTAGAAAACGGTGCGTTGAAGCTGAATGTCGCTAAAATAGAGTATAGGGGTAGATGCAGCACGGATCCTGAAACCATCCGTATAATTTTGCAATCTGTATAATAATAAAAATAAATCATCAGCTTGGCGTTAATGTCCCGATAGTGCTGTCGCGCACGAACATGATCCCGAATTTGACAGATCAAATAATTACAGTGGAGCGACTGTCATCTGACCATTGTGACCCTGTTACCAGGGAAACCTGACCAGATTGGATCATGGTTACACATTTAGTCGCCTGAATGTGCGGGTTTCATAACGGTAAGAACAACAGTTAGCATTCAACTAATGTATATAACTCAGAAAAGAGTAATTGTAGCCACTGACGCTCCGAACTTTGCAATCTGTTTATAGTATCAGAAGGCTATGTTATTGACAGGTAACTACGAAACCCTCATCTGAGGGCTTACCATGAACTCTTATAGCAGGACCTTAACTGAATTGCTTTCGGTTTGAACGAGATAAGCTTATGTGATACGTATAGCGCTGTCTCATTCTAAGCAGGGCCGTTCTGTTTAGGTGGCCCGATTTTATTTATTTTTATATTTCACAGTTTTACAGCAATCCCATTTGGTTACAATTAAATATATATATGAGTGTACTGCCAATTATAAAACTGCAATTTACAAATGGGATTAGTAAAACTAAAAATACCATATAGCCTCAAACGGATAAAATAATAATGTAATGATAAACATAGCAATATCGTGTGCGTGCGTGAGTATGTGTACGTGTGTGCGTGTGTGTGTATTTATGCCTATACCTACCCAAGTGATCACCGATAATAGTGACATCACGTAACTAACATGGTCCTTTACCGTGACTGTAGTAACTTGAGAACCCCGCTCAAGAAGGGCGTGCGGTCAAGATAGAAAATATCGACACTTGGATTAATGCTTTTCATGCTCATCTACAGCCCTATTGAGCGGTGATCCTAATAAGCACTGCGCACGCGACGATGGTCGAGTAGACGCGGCCAGCGGCCACCGCGTCACGCGCGCCGGTCACCCGCTACTGTTTTTGTTTACCATTTCTGTAACTTTGATTAAACAATCACCAGAATTACACAGTATTAATAAATTTTATTTATTTATAGTCGCAGATAGTGATGTCAATCACCAGAAATATAAGCACATACTACATTAAACTTACATCGTAAACACTGATAGCCAGTAACTGTGCAGTGGTATCCAGGGATGGTTCCTCTACTCGTTTGGGTCGGGTGCCTGGCTATCGCTGACGGCGCTAGATGTAAGTTACATTATTTAGGTACTAGTTGCGTTTATAAGGAATTGTTACGCCTTTAACGCCTGCCACGTTTTTAAATAGCGACATTTTCACTAACACCTTCGAAATTTATTTCAAAACATACCTAACTGCGGGGCTATGAGCAGTTTACCGATAGGTATCTAAAGCATTCCTAACCACTCACTAGATGGCGCCCCGACCATTTTGGTAATTGATAATCGCTTGAAATAGGTTCTTAGCAAGCAGGATATAAACACTGGGTGCGTTGTATTGGATAATATTGTATTTGTCAATAGTTTTGAACCACTTTAGAGGCTGTAATAATAATGGAACATAGTGCGAACTTCTATAAATCTTTCTTTTTACATTTCGTTCAACCTTTAACAGTTATTTTTTATTAATAAACATTTTATATATAAGTTTAGTATTAGTTGGCTGCATGAAATCACTGCCACCATCATACAGATTAAAAAAAGATTACCAAAATTGTAGGAGCGCCATCGATGCTTTTTTAAACCAACTATCAATACCTACTGGAAAACTCCACATTTGCTATCTCAGTGGTCAACTGAATTAGACATATTACACTACTCTAATTTGGTAGACGCTACTGCCAGTGGTCAACGTAGACGACGTAGTGTAGAATTATCTAATATACAGTGTGTGGCCTAGAACCGAGGCAAATAATAATAATGGAGACTCTATAGGTCACCAGTAATTAAGTCATCATGGTCCCAACTAATAAAAACAAAACTTAACTTTTTGTTTTTTTTCTAACAAATTTAATCGTAAATTCAATATAATGCAAACAAAACAATAGTTCCGCTCAACTCTATCAAGTTCATTCTGCATCGTACTAACTCGGAGCTACTCAGAACGTCTCGTTGACATTTTATGGGTTATGTCGGCTGATATTTATTACCTTATGCCCACGACATTGACAATGTTAACAATATAATGTTTTAAACTATCGCGGTTATTATTACACATTTTAAGGGTATGTTCCGGGTTTCCTACCGCGTACCTTTGTGGACTAGTAGCCCGATATTTTTGACACAGTTGCATGCATCATGTCGAAATATCGGGTTACTCGTCAACAAAGGTACGCGGTAGGAAACCCGGAACATACCCTTAAATTCTTATTGCGTGTAATACATGGGTTTTGGTTAACTAGAATTTTTCCAAATAGAAATAGAGAAAAATAAACAGTGGTGGAACATATTCCTTGTGTGTGATTTGGAAACCCCAGTACCACCCCTCGAATTGACCTGATGCCCCTGGTACACCCGTCTAATATAATTATATCATTTTATATTGTTTTCATTAAAATATAGTAATTTGAACATCACTTAAACTGGTTTAATATATCATTCCCAAAAATTAATTGAAATAATATGAATTAAACCATTTTCAATATCCGGGTTATATTTACCCACCATACAGTCCTTGTGCTGATCTTCTACCACACAGACGCCGGGTTAAAGCACGCATATTGACAGATAGCTACGAAACTCTAATCTAAGGGCTTACCATGAACTCTTATAGCAGGACCTAAACAGAATTGCTTTCGGTTTGAACGAGACAAGCTTATGTGACACGTATAGCGCTGTCTTGTTCTAAGCAGGGCCTTTCTGTTTAGGTCCTGCTATAAGAGTTCATGGTAAGGCCCCTGAACGTGGTCCTACACGGCTTGACTGATTTATTTTGTTTACAATTTCTCTAACTTTTATTGAGCTATCACCCGGTTTACACTGTATCACACACACACACATACTGTGTGTAGTCATAGATAGTGATTGGTATCACTATCTGCGTTTTTAAATAAATTTAATTTAATTTAACTTACATAGAGAACACTGAGAGCCAGTAACTGCAGCGGTTTCCGGGGATGGTTCCTCTACTCGTTTGGGTCGGGCTCCTGGCCATCGCGGACGGCGCTAGATATAAGTTACATTATTTAGGTACTTGTTGCGTTTATTAAGAATTGTTACGTTTATAGTTCGGAAGTGCTGCCTCGTTTTTAAATAGCGACGTTTGCACTAACTTATTCGAAATTTATTCAAACCTAGCTGGTCACCATAAATCGAACACAAAAAAACTAAGAAATAGTCGAGTTTACAAAGTAATACAAAAACGGGGTTTTGTCTTACTTTAATACAAAATTAATTTATTTTAATCCATAACATCCATACTAATAAATTAGTATATATGAAGCTAGGAGCGTCGGTGGACGCGAGTATAAAATATCTATCTATTCAGCGAAAGGTACCGGGATCGAATCCTACTGTGGCCATGTACCAATGACTCTTTTTTGAGTTATGTACCAGTCTATTAAATATCTATTCACTCTTGTCTTAAAGAGACCCAAGTTGTAGCGCTCAGGGAAAATATGTACAGGCAATTCCAGTTCCTTGCTGTTCGCACCAGAAAAGAATTAGGAAAACGCTGAGTGCGTTTAGGTGGAATTTCAACAATATAGGGATGAAATGATGATGGAATGGGGCTGGTGGAACTAACTCTGCTTTTTGGTCTCTCTCCAAAGCTGTCAAGGGGAAGTTTTGTCGGACCACCTTTCCACCTTTGCGCAAGCCGGATGACCAATTGGCCCACACAGCAAAGGAGAAAGCCGATCTCTTGGGAAATCTCTTTGCTCATAACTCAACTCTTGATGATGGGGGAGCTGCACCGCCTACCATTTGACGGTGTGAGGCCATCATGCCCGAGGTTCGTTTCACCCAAAAAATCATAAGACGTGTGCTTCTCTCCCTAGACATCCGGAAGTCCAGTGGACCTGATGGTATTCCGGCTATCGTTCTCAAAAAGTGTGCTCCCGTGTTGTCTCCAAGCTGTTGAGCTGGCTCCAGTGTTAATGCGCCTATTCAAGCTTTCCTACACCTCTGGAACGGTGCCGTCTTCGTGGAAGCTAGCCCTTGTGCATCCGATACCCAAGAAGGGTGATAATTCAGACCCATCAAATTACAGGCCTATAGCGGTAACCTCCTTGCTCTCTAAGGTGATGGAGCGGGTTATCAAAATCCAGCTCCTCGGATACCTAGAGGACCACCAGCTGATCAGTGACCGTCAATATGGCTTTCGCCATGGTCGCTCAGCTGGTGACCTTCTTGTGTACCCAACACACCGGTGGGCTGAGGCCGTCGAGAGCAAGGGGGAGGCTCTGGCTGTCAGTCTTGATATAGCCAAGGCATTTGATGGGGTCTGGCATAGGGCACTGCTAACAAAACTCCCGAAGTACGGTATCCCCGAGGGGCTCTGCAATTGGGTATCCAGCTTTCTGTCTGGACGGAGCATCCAAGTCGTTGACGACGGATGCTACTCCGATAACAAGACCATTAATGCTGGAGTACCCCAAGGTTTCTTCTGCATATCAATGATATGCTGAATATTCCCAGTATTCACTGCTATGCAGATGACAGTACTGGAGATGCTCGTTATACTGGCCGTGCGAATATCCCTCGTTCCGTGGTGTCGGAAAGCCGACTAAGACTTGTGTCAGAGATTGAACACTCCTTGGAGCAAGTTGCTCACTGGGGCAGACTGAATCTGGTGGAATTCAACCCTTCAAAGACATAGGTCTGCGCATTTCTGCCAAAAAGGATCCTTTTGTAATGGTGTCGCAGTTCCAAGAAACATCCCTTTCCATCTGAAATAGTATCGGGATCCTTGGTGTCGACATATCGGATAGCGTGCGATTCCGTAGTCACCTAGAAGGTAAGGCCAAACTGGCTTCGAAAACGCTTGGAGTGCTTAACAGGTCCAAGCGATACTTTACCCCAGGGCGCCTGCTGCTGTACAAGGCACAGGTGCGGCCTCATATGGAGTATTGTTCCCATCTTTGGGCCGGCGAAACTGCCGACCTGCTTAATCCTCTGGACTCCGTACAGAGACGCGCCGTACGAATTGTCGACGATCCCATACAAACAAGCAAGTTAGAACCACTGGCTAACCGAAGGGACTTTGGCTCCCTGTGTGTGTTCTACCGGCTGTACAATGGGGAGTGTTCCGATGAACTTTTCGATCTGGTGCCAACAGCACAATTCCGCCATCGCACCACCCGCCGCCGCCGTGGGCTGGGTACTCATCCCCACTACGTAGACCCTCTGTTGGTCACCACGCGAAGGTTTAAAAGAACGTTTCTCGCTCGTACGATTCAGATGTGGAATGAGCTCCCAGCCACAGTGTTTCCTTTGGACTATGACATGGAATCGTTCAAGAGGTATATTAGAGGTCTCTTCAGAGGCGGGCGACGCATTGGTGACTCCCCTGATGTTGCTGATTTTCATAGGCGGCGGTGACCACTTTCCATCAGGTGGCCCGCATGCCTGTTTCTCTGCCGGATAACATAAACAAAACTCGTGTGATTCCGGCACACATTCCCAAAGTGTAGCTTGTGGAAAACCACCAGTGATGCTACTTTACGGCGGTGATCCAGATCCTGTAGGTTCAATTAGGGGATTATCAATCAGTTTCTTGACGCGCCTATCAACTGAGTCCAGAGCAGCGAAATGAACCTTGGCAGATCGGTCCCATAGATGACAGCAGCATTTCATGCAAACAATCAGCATGATTCAATCTGGTCAAGCTTCCTTGGTAGTAGACCCTCGAGGGTCACGGAGGTCAGACGCAGTCGCTCCGGTATAATTATCTGATCTATTAAATCTTGAATCACAGTCAAAGCGGAACTCGGGCTTCCGAGCGCGAGAGCATAATCGAGACATTAGCGACAAGATGATTGTAATTATGATTTATTCATAAATTTGTACCTAAAGAAATGCATATTTAATGTAGCCTAGGCTTTTTACTGTCTCAAAAGTAAAAGACTTACCTCGAGTATAAAGCCTGTCTTAGAAATAAAAATTTATCCCACTAAGATTTTGAAAAAGCTTACGGTCTGCCTGATGGTAAGCAGTCACCGCAGCCTATGGTCGTTTGCAATACCAGGGGCATGACCCACGTGCTGACGACCCCGTAAAAACATTTTGACCCCTTTTGAAGAACTCCATGTTCTTAATATGATGTTCTTCAAAAAAGGTGATCTGTAGTTGTTAAAGAAAAACTAACCAACGTAATGTTGCTTTACAAACTTTAATATAACAATGTAGTAACGTTTCTAAAATTACTTATTCCTTTTTCAGCGTCTTATTCTCCTCTAAGCGGCGCTCCTATTCTCGCTGACAGTGCAGAAATCAACGTGAATAATAGATCGGTCAGCAATGTTACGAACGATGACGTTTCTAACAAGAGTTTTAATAGCGTTAAGAGGAAATTTTTAAGAGATTTAATAGCCCCTAAAACGCCAGATTCTGCAATTGACAAAAAAATAGTTGAAGTGTTAATGAAAGAAATTGTTACTGACAGGAATAACAAACAATTTATTCGTTGTAACAGTAATAAGACGACCAATGATCACAGATATGCTGAAACTGACAGAAATATAAAGAATAGATTTTACCCGAGTGGCAGTGGTTCAAAGTACATGACATCTACTTCTATCTATGATTACTCCTATACAATTAATTCACAAACGAAGAGGCCATATTGGGAAGAACCAAGTTCCGGTAATGCTGATGCAGACAGAGACAAATACAAGGATCAATTTTATAAAAGTCATATTCCAAGAAGCCTCGAAGAATACCCCAAGCAAAAGACTCCAGGAAGTAACATAAATTTGCACGTACATATTTTTAACGAAGATTCAAACAACTCTCGTAGAAAGGATAGAAATTATGAAAATATGTCCCCTACAATAAAAAGTCAAGAAAACAAGGATAACGTACCATACGGGGAACAGAAAATTTTTGCAGAAAACAAAAAAAAGAAAGATGCCTTTATAGACAAACATCTTAAAAATGAGAATAACCGTAGACCGTATTGGATTAGCAACTCGGAAGATAAAATTAAAGCAAATACTGAAGGCAAATATTTTAAACCATGTAAAAAGTGCCATTTCAATTATTATTTGACAAGTCCTCATTATTCTAATAAAGAAAACATTCCAAAGGCTCATCGAAACTATCATGTGAAAAAATATAACACGAGTCGAAAACATTACCATGACGACAGTCGAACTTATATCCGTGAGTCTCACACCGAGCCCCGAAATAAACATCATGGTAATAATTATGTACATAAAGAACACGCACGAACTTTTGGTGAATATAAAAAATCAACGGTTTATGGTTATAATCACCATCACGATAAAAATAGTAATCATTATTATTCAGAATCAATGAGGAATCATGGTGATAGATACCGCCATAACCGTATTTCATTGAAGGATAACAAACCTATAAATCATGATTATTCATCATCAAACAGGAATAATGGTTATTGGAACTACCATAAGCGTAATTTATTTAGGCATAAACACAGAAAATACAAGAAACACAATATTTATAACATGCACCATAAATATAAAGGAAATAATTTAAAAAAATGGTCGTCCTATATAAAACCTAGGAAATATGTTAACCGTAGGCGTCATTATTAGTTATGGTCAAAAATTATTACAACTATACACGTATTGATAATAAAAAATGTGGTTCTCGGGCCTAATTGAGAGATATTTTTAAGGAAATTAATATTTTGACAGTACCGTGTTTACCTATATTTAAAAAAAATAGTGTCAGTTATTGCAATAACTCAGACACTCATAATTATAACACCAGATAAGGACAAGATCGAAGAACGCTTTAGACTGTCAAAAGTTAAATCGTCATTTCTGAGGCACTGTGTGCTGTTTTATAATAAATAACCACAGGACATCCAGCAGTTGCCCCTACATATATACAAATCTAGGCTAAACAATAAACTGATTATCTATAAAATTACAGACTTCATTGAGGACAAAGATCTCTGGAACTTAATTTGAAAGTAGCTGACCCATGAAACTTAATTTCAGGATCCTGATAAGACCTGTAATGAAAACGGAATTAGTTAGATATTACGTACTTATAACGTCCATAGGCTGCGGTGACTGCTTACCATCAGGCAGGCCGCAAGCTTGTTTGCCACCTTAGTGGTATAAAAAAAAACTTCCATATTTTATTTTGATTTGAATTCAATTTTGATTTTGACATGGCTTGAATATTATTTAAATTTCCTTATTGTATTTTAATTATACCTACGGTACCTACATCCTAATATTGTAATTGATTAGCAATTATTGAGGTAATTAATAATTTAATACATTTGTATCCATGTAATATTCAATGGCATGCATAATAATGATTCCTTTGATATTTAATGCAGTAATTTCATTTTATAAACAATTATCTAAATATCTCTGTTTTTTTGTAAGTATTACAGACTTAAATTACAACATTTGTATTTGTGTCACTTGTCAACCTGCTCTCGATCAAACCCAACATTAGGTACCATTGGTAGGTCATTTGTTCCACAAAGCGAGCAAAATTACTTGCTACCTAGTATCGAAATAGTTTACATGTAATTATTATAACACATTATGAATGTACGTACAGTAAATTAAGAAATGTATGTACATGTGTGCTTACCTACCTGAGGGTGCGTAATGTGTAAGTATTGTAATCACACCTAGTCATAAATCTGACCAACTTATTAACTTAGTTAAGTATTAACAATCGATTGCAATCATATTGTCGGCTTGACGAGCTATGTATTCTACCGACTCAGGGATACTCGTAAAATGAAGGTAGGAAGGTATAACCTATAAAACACTGTATTCATACCTATTGTAACCTAAAGTCAATAAAGATATATATATACAGGGTGTTACTTAATATATGTGTAAAGCTGAAAGGGTGTTAAAGTATAGCTTGAAAAGAGTACACTGGCGACTTCATATTATCAGAGTTCAGAGTTTTTAAAGAAAAATAACCATATCGACTACGTTGAAGCGCAGCTCTATTTCAAGTTGATTATCCTAGAAGAAGAAGTTTAATAACCGCGTGCGACCCCTATGAAAGTAGAGCAACCTCCTTAAGCCTAGAACCAGGAGCCTAATGCTACGTACACACGCACTGGTTTCGGCCAACGATTGTCCGTTGGCGTGTGCCGGCCGGCGATCCGCAGCGCAGCGTGGCGGTAACATCAAACGGATAGAAGCAATCGACCAAACGCAGCTTGGGCGGATACCGAAGGCCAACGAACAAACGTGCGATTACGAGCCCGAATAGGTTCCCAAAACTCCCAATGATCGTTTGCTTGACCACGAAATGCAATTACCTATTGGACCTTAGAAGTCCAAAGAACGTGCTGTAACCAACGGCTAATTCGGCCGACAACCCTTCGTTGGCGTAAGTTGAGTGTGTACACACCATAAAGAGGAGTTTAATAACCTCGTGCCATTCATAACAAAACAAACGATCCTCCTACATCTTGCTACCAGGCGCCGAACTAAATGTTACCTACTTATCTACATGAATAAACTCTACCAAATTAACTAGGAACTTACCTACACTAATTATTTTCAATAGGTAGGTATGCTTAAATAGTCTGAGCGTCGGTGGCCTAAGGTTACGGTATCCGAGTCGTACGCGAGAGGTACCGGTTTCGACACCCGCTGCCGCCATGTACCAGTGACCTTTTCTGACTTATGTACTTACATTAGTCAAATACTAACCGATGCTGTTACAGTGACGGAAAACATCGTGATGAAACCTGCACATTTAGGCGACTGAATGTCTAACCATGATTCAATCTGGTCAGGTAATCAGGTTCTCCTGGTAGCAGGGTCAGGCAGGACTCAGGACTGTCAGACGTAATGACCTGAAATGCGAAATCCTGGATCATGGTCAAGGCGGACCCCAGGCCCTCGTGCGCGAGAGCAAAACCAGGTCATTAACACCGAGATGATTTCTACTAGGTAGGTACCTAACAGAACAAACCACCCCAGCACAACAAAGGTAAAATAAGAATTAAATTCATAATACTTAGGTACTTATTAACTAAAGTCCTAAAAACAGTATCTAAGTAGGTTAGGTAGGTAGGAACCTACGTAAACAAAAAACAAAACATGTTAATCAGTCTGGAAGACAGCCGGACCCGCGGTATGGACTGCCGCAGGTACATAAACTAATAAACAGACTCAGCTACGTACTAAAGTAGATATCTACTACACTAAAACGGGATTCGTTCAATTGACAAAATGGCTCTACACAGATAGGTAAGTACTAGGTACCTACTAACACGGTTCCCTCATCTAAGTACCTACGTACCTAGGGAACCACTTATGAATCTAGTTTTGTTGAAACACATTACAGACAGGTTCCACTAAATACCTACATGTTTTTTTGAAAAGATAAAAGCGTTGTCTTTTCTACCTATTTCCCGTCGGAAAAGAACCGAGCGCGGCGGTTGCGCTTCTAACGTCACTATTAGGTGGTAGGTAGCGTCTCCTAGTCTAGCTGGAACCTAGACCTTTAAAGCATGTAGGTACGTACCTTTAAAAAGTTATTTTATGGAAACAAACAGTGTCAGGTGCCAGCGCGGTTAACAACACTTTCTTGCTTTCTTGTGGCTCGATGACTGATAGGTAGATACACTCATACACACAGATACACTACTAGGCGGTACGATTTTCATACCATTTTTATGTAACGTTTGTGCAATTGGCTATTAGAAAATATGTTCAATTGTGCGCGAAATATATTTCTACATGTTAATAATGTAAAAGAAAGCAATGAAAAAGAATAATAATGAAATCACAAAACAACGCCATCAAGCGGCGATTTGTGCTTTTTTCGATTTAACTGCTTTTGAAAAGAAACCCATTTTGCGCACCATTGAATACATTTACTAAGAGTAGAAATCATAATACAATCACTAAACACTCAAACAAATGAAAGAATATCGAGAGAAATTTTAGTATGGGCGTTCAATCACTTTAATAGTAAGAAGAACATATGAAGGAAAGTTCCACACCGCGTCTGTCTGCCTGTTCGCGATAAACTCAAAAACTACTTAACGAATTTTCATGCGGTTTTCACCAATAGACAAAGTGGAATCACTTGAGCAATGTGTTTCTTTAAAGTGCAATGTGATTGCTTGCTTGACGGTGCAGTGTCGGTGGGATATAACGGGGCCCACTGAAAACCAGCGTTGTGGTTCGCGGCAAGCGGCCATAGCACTATGCTGAGGAGGGTCCATTTACGCTGGATGCCCACGAAAAATGCCACTGGGAACCCTGTAATTGTCTCCGTGTTTCATGTAATTTTTTTTGTGTAAAATGTAAATTATCATGTCGTGGCGTCCTTTGTAATAAATATTTTCGTTCTTTCCTTCTTTCTTTCAATGAACAGTGTAAGGAGTTTCTTAAATCTTATGATCTCACCGATAGTGCTGAAAATGTTGTACATACATATAGCAAAAATGAGAAAATCCTTGATCTCAAGGATTTTCTCATTTTTGCTAAAGGTGCATTTTTACACAATTTCAATGAAGTAATGAGTGAGTGCGCGTGAGGGGCTCTAAGTTGTTGTTTTTTTATTTAAAATGTTAATTATCTCTAAGCGAAAGGGGAATGAAAACGGATTGTACCACTTGATTTCATTTGCATCTTTGGCGGAGGGGGCCCCGACCCTGGTCTGAAAATCACTAAAGAATATATTTTTTAAGTCTATAATGGCTGCTTTATGTAATGCAGAAAGTACGGAGTCCTTGAGTTCCCACACTCTCGACAAACACATATTGAAATCAATTGCCTTAAAGAAACCTATACTTCGGAAGCAACCATTTGGGATATTTACATCCTGTGTACATACTTAAGCGAAAATGCATCTGATAAAAACAGTATATTCTCTGTGTCTAGACACACGGCTATATTATTACTTTTATGCTCTGGCAGACGTGTCCACGATTTAACGCTATTGACCGTTGATTCAGATCACCTCATTCAAGATAACAGCGTAATGTTAGGGCAAATATTTGGTACGAAAACCGACAACACTAACTACAGACAGTCAGGCGGGAAATTGTTTATAAATCCTATCAATAAAATTTTGGACCCTATGTGTGGTCTTAGAACAGCCTATTCACTCTAGCCTTAAAGGCATCCAGATTATATTGATCAGGGAACACACTCGCAGGCAAACCGTTCCATTCCTTAGCCGTACGCATTATAAAGGTCGAGCCAAAGCGGTTCGTGCGGATGGCTGGAAGATCCACGACATAAGGATGAAGCGCTCGCCCGGATCGCGTTTCCCGATGGCGGAAAGGGGCCGGCGGAATGAGGTCGTGCAGCTGCTTCGCACACTCTCTGAAATGTAATCTGTAGAAGACCGACAGACGCACAACCCTACGCCGATGTTCGAGGCTCTGCAGCCTAGCCTTAATCAACCGCGGGTCACAAATTATCTTCTTTGCACGTTTTTCCACCGAATCCAAAGCCGCCAGTTGATATTTAGCTGATCCATCCCAGAGGTGGCAGCAGTACTCCATGCAGGACCGCACTTGTGCTTGATATAACTGAAGCAACTGCTTAGAAGTGAAGTACCGCCTAACCTTCGAGAGGAATTAGTGAATCTTGCAATAGGCAGATGCAGGACCGCTAAATCTACATGTCTTTTTATAACTACCAGGGGTCACCCTAAAGGAGCTTCACGCATAGCAACGGCCGGGTGGATCAAAATCCTACTAACAGAAGTAGGGATTTCGTTTGCCCCTGGGAGCCTTCGATTTACAGTTGTCTCGAAGAATTGGTCGGATAATGTCTCAGTCGACGAGATATTCGCTCGTGGTAACTGGAGCTCGGGTTATACTTTTACCCATTTCTACCGACGGGAAATAATGCAAACTCCTGCCAATATTCATAAGGTTACAAGCTTGTTTAACCCAGTTAATTAAGGGAATTAAGAAGTAAATAACAAATTGTTTTTATGTTCCATTGAATGTTTTACTTCATTATTGAATTATTAACTAACTTACATTGAATTTTGTGCCTGATCCTGTTTGAAAATAATATGCTCATCACCCCTTTAAGTAATTCCATAAAAAGTTTATAACCTTATATTTACTCAACTAAGGAATCCAAAGCATTTTACATACCTATTCGTAATCTAGGTACCTCTATACTTACATACCTACAGTACACCTACATATATTTAGGTACTAAGCATTCACCTTGGCGTCCCCATCACTAGGCGATAACAAACACGTCTGAAACTAGTAAGCTTCAAATAACGATCAAGGATTTAATAACGGTGTTTACCTGAAAATAAAACACATTAAATACTTACCTTATTTGAAGCTTACAATTTAAATTCTGCCTGGTATTTTCGACACAATGAAATAAGCCGACCGCGGACCGCGGATCCTCAGACCGGTCGCGGCTGCCTGGTGGGGTCGCCGAGCGGGTGCGATGAGCGGGAAAGAGATATAAATGGAAAAAGAAAGTCAAAGCGGAAACGGATAACAGATAGGGGCCTATCTTAAACTAGTAAGCTTCAAATAAGGTAAGTATTTAATGTGTTTTATTTTCAGGGAAAACACCGTTATTACATGTTAAAACTGTGGTTTTGTATATATAAATTTAGTTTGTGCTTCCGGACTATAGTTGCATAAATGTATATCCCTCCTCCTTTTTACTCAAGTAGTTTTGTATTTTTTTTTTCTTTTCTAGTACTGCCTACCTTTCTCAGGCTTAGATTATCCCGGTTGACTGGTAGATAAGGCTATTTTAGCTTTACTGTACTTTTGTGCATAAAGTTTTAATAAATAAATATATTGTATTGTATTATTTATTTGAAAAAATTACAACAAAGCATAGTTACCGCAGGTTTAACAAAACTAAATACATTGAATTAAATGTAATTACTATATGGTTTATTTATTTTCACTATACAATGATGTAATAAAACATTCACTTTTAACTACTAAATGCATTGATATACAAAACTTTATTATTTATTTTTATATTTATTATTTGTATCCACGGCTGAAAACATGGGACTTAGATAATAGAGATGAATGCTCGGTGACCGATGTAGTGCTTCACAAATAGTAGGTCTTAAAATAAACATGAATAAGATGAAAAGCTTCAGTGGTAGTGGGCAGGGCACATGGCTCGCAGAATAGATGGCCGTTGGGGCAGTAAAGTTCTCGAGTAGCGACCGCGTACCGGAAGCTGCAGCGTGGGCAGGCCTTCAACAAGGTGGAACGACGATAGGCTGGCCAACTATTCTGTATTTTAAAGGACGTCCCATATTTCAGCTGTCATTTTGGCCGTATGCCCGTACCTGTATTTTATTAGAAAAATAAAGGACCGTAATGGTTTTTTAATGTACCGTTCGCCACAATTGCTGGTACGGCAATAATATAGAAAATAATAAATAAAGAAAAACATTAAAATTGAAAAATGTTGTAGAAGGTAATAAAATAATTTCATAAATAATTCGCATTGTCCCATTTTTCTTCCTTAAATCCATTAAAAAGTTAGAGCGCATCTCTTGTCAACTGGACCAACAATGTCGCTCCAGTGTATGATCCCTGTTAGCACTCCTTTTTTTAATTTATATGTGTACAATACTTTTTTAAAGTTATATGTGTGAATAAACTGCTAAATAATAGAGCACACAGAGTTGATCCCTACCGACAACCTTAGATAATCGACGACCTGGTAAAGATCAACTTTTGTGAAGGTCTTTGGGGAGACCAATACCAAGCAGAGAGCGTCTTTTGACTGATAATATGATGTTATGAGTCTCCAAGTACTGACTGGTTAAAGGTATATCATCATCTTCCGATCCCGACTTCTGCTAGGGTCCGCTTTTCAATTAATTCTTCTCCATTTCGTTCGGTCTTAAGCATCCTCGTATTGTAAGCCATTCTAAACAAAATAAGCCATTGGTCTTCGCATCCGACTCAGCGACGTCACTCCATCGCATCTTGGGTCTTCCCCGGGATCTCTTTCCTGATTTAGACACCAATTTCCCAGGTATCCTTGGCTTACGCAAAACGTGAACAAACCAGCGAAAGCGAGCCTCTTCAATCTTATCCGCGAGATCCCACACGTATCCGTGATATCCCTCACACTAACGCTGCCTCGGATGTACTTTTCTGGTTGAGTACGAATATACTGGCGACTAAGCTTTCGAGCTTTCGATGACTAGAATATGGCTCTCGAACGTTCAAACATCAGACCGAGATTTCATTAGCGAGGGCGTGGGTCTGGTGGGAAGTCCAACATCATGGAAGAAGTACTGCAATAAGAAGAAACCAGTAGAAAATATTCTAACTCTCAAGTGTTACACTTGGGAAAATTAAAGCCCATGGTTTGCGCAAGCGCAAGTTGATAAACTCTAAATGTTTTACTTAAGAAAGAAAAGGACAGACTATCTAGCGCATGGGCTTACTCTCAAATACCAAAGACCAACATAATTCAAGGAACAACAATAAAACCAATTCGCTCTATGTATGTATCTATACACGTTTAGATCTTTAAACTACCCAACGGTTTTAATGCGGTTTTAAACAATAGATAGAGTGGTTAAATAAGGTTTAAAGATGGAAAAAAGGGTGGGGACGGGGAAAGTAACGTAAGTGTACGCGAACGAAGTCGCGCCGGGTCCGCTAGCGCTAAATAAACAAACGATATCTGGAAAATACTACACAATTCTGATCTAAATAATATGTTATACCTGTTAATTTATATTTTGACTTGTATTTGTGATGTGGACTCAATGTATATTTTTCTTACATTACTTAAATAGCTGTATTTTATATATTTTCTAATATTATTTTATATAAGTTCTTAAAATGACATACAATTTTTATAAATGGATTAAGTAAATTATGCATTATTGTGAATTAAATCTACTATACAGGTACATTAAGTATTGACATCATCATCAGCCTATACTAGTCCACTGCTGGACATAGGTCTCCCCCAATGAGCGCCAATGCACCCTGTCCTCAGCTTGCCGCATCCAGCATCCGCCCGCAGCCTTTCGCAAATCGTCATTCCATCTGGCCGGAGGGCGTCCCAAACTACGCTTGCCGAGTGGCGGGTCTCCTCTCAAGAACTCGTTTATTATTATTATTTTATCATTCATATTTTTTTAACTTGACATGGTATTTTGATTTAAGTATTTATTACTTTAATTCTTATCTTGGACATTGTATAATGATGTTGACATTATAGCTTTATTCTACTTGCCCAAGTACTTGTTTTGTAATAGTTTGTATTTGTATTATATTGACGTGCTATTAATGTGATCTAATTGATAATGTATGACGGTGTGAATTACTTAGTAAATAAATTAATATGAATATGATGGCACTCTCCGTTACTCGGTGAAACTGTAGCATACTTATATTTCCTGTAATGTTATAAATTGATGCAATAAAGAGATTACATACATACATATTATCTAAATGAACATTTGCGTACCGAGTTCGATTCGAGGTATGTCCGAACCGAGGGGCGCAATCCCAGCTTCCAAAAGGGCCTGGTTTTCTGCTTTGAACCATCCATTTTACTAGGCACCAACGGCTTAAGTACGATAACGCCAAAATGCAGTACTGTAGTGGGTGCTTGCCTCTAGCGTCTGAGTTATCGTCTTTCGAGCGATCGAGTCCGTGTTCGTGTTGTGTACCCTCCATTTCTCCCAATCTTGTTATTCTGGCGTTGTAAAGGTAGACTCTCACGTCTAACTCAGTGATAACAAACCATTACCTCTTAGGTCTTCTGCGGTTACTCTCAGATACCAGAAAGTTTAGCCTACGCAGCACCTGACCAAATCAACGAAGCCTTTTCAATCTTGTCTTTCGACACCAAAATGTCGTTGCTCATGTAAGAATTATATGTAATATTAAGTAATAACCTTTAAGCAGGAAAATTTTATGAGTTTTGGTGTAACCTAACCCAGCCTACCCCCAGTAGGTACCTAATCTCCAAATCAACTAAATAGATTTGGAAAATTATTTTACTAACGCTGCGCTCACATACCTTGGCAAGCTAAAAGCTTGTAAATCGCTATGCAACCGTTTCTAGTGTGTCACTAGAAACCTCGTCAAATATTTAATTTTTTTTAATATACTCATAAAACGTGTGCTTCTCTCCGTAGACATCCGGAAGTCCAGTGGACCTGATGGCATTCCGGCTATCGTTCTCAAAAAATGTGCTCCCGAGTTGTCTCCCGTGTTAATGCGCCTATTCAAGCTTTCCTACACCTCTGGAACGGTGCCGTCTTCATGGAAGCTAGCCCAAGAAGGGTGACAATTCAGACCCATCAAATTACAGGCCTATAGCGGTAACCTCCTTGCTCTCTAAGGTGATGGAGCGGGTCATCAATATCAAGCTCCTTGGATACCTCGAAGATCACCAGCTGATCAGTGACCGTCAATATGGCTTCCGTCATGGTCGCTCAGCTGGTGACCTTCTTGTGTACCTAACACACCGGTGGGCTGAGGCTGTCGAGAGCAAGGGGGAGGCTCTGGCTGTCAGTCTTGATATAGCCAAGGCATTTGATCGGGTCTGGCACAGGGCACTGCTAACAAAACTCCCGAAGTACGGTATCCCCGAAGGGCTCTGCAATTGGGTATCCAGCTTTCTGTCTGGACGGAGCATCCAAGTCGTTGTCGACGGATGCTGCTTCGATACCAAGACCATTCATTCTGGAGTACCTCAAGGTTCAGTGCTATCTCCCACGCTGTTTCTTCTGCATATCAATGATATGCTAATTATTCCCAGTATTCATTGCTATGCAGATGACAGTACTGGAGATGCTTGTTATACTGGCCGTGCGAATATCCCTCGTTCCGTGGTGTCGGAAAGCCGTATAAGACTTGTGTCAGAGATTGAACACTCCTTGGAGCAAGTTGCTCACTGGGGCAGACTGAACCTAGTGGAATTCAACCCTTCAAAGACACAGGTCTGCGCATTTTCCGCCAAAAAGGATCCCTTTGTCATAGTGCCGCACAAGGGACACCCCTTTCCATCTCAAATAGTATCGGGATCCTTGGTGTCGACATATCGGATAACGTGCGATTCCGGAGTCACTTAGAAGGTAAGGCCAAACTGGCTTCGAAAAAGCTTGGCGTGCTTAACCGGTCCAGGCGATACTTCACCCCAGGGCAGCGCCTGCTGCTGTACAAGGCACAGGTGAGGCCTCATATGGAGTATTGTTCCCATGTTTGGGCCGGCGAAACTGCCGACCTGCTTAATCCTTTGGACTCCGTACAGAGACGCGCCGTACGAATTGTCGACGATCCCATACAAACAAGCAAATTAGAACCACTGGCTAACCGAAGGGACTTTGGCTCCCTGTGTGTGTTCTATCTGTTGGTCACCACGCGAAGGTTCGAAAGAACGTTTCTCGCTCGTACGATTCGGATGTGGAATGAGCTCCCAGCCACAGTGTTTCCTTTGGACTATGATATGGGATCGTTCAAGAGGTATATTAGAGGTCTCTTTAGAGGCGGGCAACGCATTGGTGACCCCCCTGGTGTTGCTGATGTCCATAGGCGGCGGTGACCACTTTCCATCAGGTGGCCCGCTTGCCTGTTTGTCTGCTGAGTAACATAAAAAAAAAAATACTTACTAGTTTTAGATTTACTACTGTGTCTTTAAGGGCTCGGCGTTTTTCACCAATTTTAAAACAAAAAAGTTATTTTACAAAATGATTTTATCTCACCAATATTAGACGTGTCCAGAAGTCCAAGTTAAAATGTCCAAACATAAATACAGTGTTGCCACTTGATTAGTTTTTAATGAAACTGGTGATTTTAATGTAGAAAATTATTCCTCCTTAGCAGCAGAGATAGATTAAAAAAAATTATCATCATTTTAGCGATAATGTCCCAGTAGTGTAGATAGCCCGGGATCCGCCTTGACAATGATCCAGAATTTGACAGATCAGGGTGACCTCCGTGACCGTGCTATAAGGGAAACCTGACCAGATTTGATCATGGTTAAAAAACATTCAGTCGGCTGAATGTGCAGATGTTTTAACTCAACGTAAGAGCATCGGTTGGTGTTCATTGTACATAACTCAGAAAAGAGTCGTTGGTTCATGACGGCAGTCGGTTATCTTTAATTTTATTCCTAAATCACTACCAGTTGGCAATAGCAAAGATTGAATATCGCTTTGACTTATGTTGGTAGTACAATTTGTTAAGTAAAACTTTACATAATTTTCTTTTACTACAAAACTACATGAGTGCTTGTTCCAATTCAGATCAACATATTTTAAACCCAGATCTCTGATCCAGATCTATTAAAACAGCGTTCGCCCCATTCCGAAAAAAATACGTTTTCCTCAGAAGAACACAGAAATAGATTTTCGAAATCTAGTTACTTTATTAACGCTGTACTTACGCATAGCGATTTGCAAAGCGATGTACAACACTATAATATGTAGTTGCTTGTCCTGGGGTGTCGGCATAACAGAAGCTACACGATTCCCGAGTCTCATAGGGTAGGTAGTTTTATACCGTTCATGTATTAATATTAATATTTATTTATGAGTATCATCATAACAGCCCATAGTGTATCCGTCTTCGAACATAGGCCTCCTCTCCAAGCTTCCCCGCCTGTCTGTTCCCGGGTACCTGCAGCCATTTTATTCCGGCTTGTTGGCGGATTTCATCGGTCTATCTTAAGGGTGGTCTACCCCTGCCGCTGGTATTAGCGCGGGGTCTACACTCCAAGGTCCTTCTTGCAAAACGGCTGTAGTCCATTCCGGCAATGTGTCCTGCCCATCTCCACTTCCGGCGAACTATTGCTCATACATTATAAAAAAAAATTATCTAGGTATACATCATATCCTTACTATCAATGCGTATAAATTGCATCACTCAATCAACAATCACTCTCTGTATGGTCTGCTGGTTGACTGTTAGTCAAAGCCTCAATGGCTTTAAGTCCGCCAATTGCTGTAATTTGTGCAATAAAGTTTTTAAATAAATAAATAAATTGAGTATTTATGTCAATAATTAAATAGTATACCATCACAAGATGCCAATCGGCTCCCGAAACTGATCAAAGAGTCTCATGGTTAATAGCGGAATGTCTTAGGGGTACAATTGATCACTGAAATATAATAGAATCCCACGGGGTAGTCAAATGTTTACAGTGATCCAAATTGCGAGCAGGAGAAAACCACAGGCAAGGGATCACTAGTTTGATATATCTTTTGCATCTATGTCATCATCATGTAAGTCAGTCTTGACATAGCCAAGGCATTTGATCGGGTCTGGCACAGGGCACTTCTATCAAAACTCCCGAAGTACGGTATCCCCGAGGGGCTCTGCAATTGGGTATCCAGCTTCCTGTCTGGACGGAGCATCCAAGTCGTTGTCGATGGATGCTGCTCCGATACCAAGACTATAAATGCTGGAGTACCCCAAGGTTCAGTACTATCTCCCACGCTGTTTCTTCTGCATATCAATGATATGCTGAATATCCCCAGTATTCATTGTTATGCGGATGACAGTACGGGAGATGTTAGTTATACTAGCCGAGCGAATGTCCCTCGTTCCGAGGTGTCGGAGAGCCGAATTAGACTTGTGTCGAATATCGAACATTCCTTGGAGCAAGTTGCTCAGTGGGGCAGACTGAATCTGGTGGAATTCAACCCCTCAAAGACACAGGTCTGCGCATTTCTGCCAAAAAGGATCCTTTTGTAATGGTGTCGCAGTTCCAAGAAACATCCCTTTCCATCTGAAATAGTATCGGGATCCTTGGTGTCGACATATCGGATAGCGTGCGATTCCGGAGTCACCTGGAAGGCAAGGCCAAACTAGCTTCGAAAAAGCTTGGAGTGCTTAACCGGTCCAAGCGATACTTCACCCCGGGGCAGCGCCTGCTGCTGTACAAGGCACAAGTGCGGCCACATATGGAGTATTGTTCCCATCTTTGGGCCGGCGAAACTGCCGACCTGCTTAATCCTCTAGACTCCGTACAGAGACGCGCTGTACGAATTGTCGATGATCCCATACTAACACGCAAGTTGGAACCACTGGCAAACCGAAGGGACTTTGGCTCCCTGTGTGTGTTCTATCGGCTGTACAATGGGGAGTGTTCCGAGGAACTTTTCGATCTGGTGCCCACAGCACAATTCCGCCATCGCACCACCCGCCGTGGGCTTGGTACTCATCCTCACTACGTAGACCCTCTGTTGGTCACGACGCGAAGGTTCGAAAGAACGTTTCTCGCTCGTACGATTCGGATGTGGAATGAGCTCCCAGCCACAGTGTTTCCTTTGGACTATGACATGGGATCGTTCAAGAGGTATATTAGAGGTCTCTTCAGAGGCGGGCAACGCATCAGTGACTCCCCTGGTGTTGCTGATGTCCATAGGCGGCGGTGACCACTTTCCATCAGGTGGCCCGCTTGCCTGTTTGTCTGCCGTATAACATAAAAAAAAAAAAAAAAAAAGTAAATCCAAGTAAAAATAAAATAAGATTGGGGGTCAATCTGGTTCGTTCACACTACTGTCCCTGTGGTGCGTCTGTGGATCCGCTAGGGCACCACGGTATTTCGTGTATCCGCAGCGCAGGCCGAATCTCCAGGCACGCGGCAATCAATGACATCATTCGAAAGGCACTTGTCACCGTCAACGTACCGGCCGTATTAGAGCCGAAAGGTACCGTACGCGACGATGGCAAGAGGCCCGACGGCATGACGCTCATTGGGTGGCAGCGTGGGAAGGCGCTGGTGTGGGACGCTACCTGTGTGGACACACTGGCGCCTTCGCATGTGGCCTCCACTGGCAGCTGCGCTGGGGCTGCGGCGTCAGCTGCGGAAGACCTCAAGCGGAGGAAATACGAAAGTCTAGCGCAAGACTTCGTATTTCAGCCGTTTGGGGTGGAAACGTTGGGACCGTGGGGCCCTGGTGCGAATAAGTTCTTTGCAGAAATTTCCAAAAAATTAAATGACACCACTGGTGACCGGAGAGCTGGCTCGTTCCTCGGGCAACGGATTAGCATCGCTATTCAACGAGGCAACGCAGCCAGCTTTCTGGGCACCATTCCGGGGGACAGCGGTGTGGATGACTTTTTTAATTTTTAGTATTATTCTATATGTATTAGTGTATATGTTTGCTATTTTAAACTTAGGTATTAATGTTTAGGTATTTTTATTATAACTGTAAATATTTTAATGTCAATTATTAAATTAAATAATCAGTAAAAATGTATGCGGTAAACAGTATCAGGCCCGGATCCAGAGGAGCAAGTGCAATGGGTGCAATTGCCCCCTATGAACCCCGACTTGACTCACAATCGTTTCATGGGCCAATAGGCCAACAATTCTCAGGCCAAGCTCGCACACTAAATTATTTTATTCATTTTATCAATCACTCCAGCATTTAGAACCGAAATGTCAAAAATTTCGAGCTCGCATCGCTCGTTCATTCTTGGTATTAGTTTTTTCATACTATTCATCAACCTTTCAAGACCTAAAATTCGGTGCTCGCTGCGCTCGCTCAAATATTCATTTAAGCAATCATCCTAGCTTTTAAGAACCGTTATGATTATTGCTCATTGCATTATAGACTTTTATTGCGATCAGCATCACACATCATCACAGCACCTAAGCCAAAATGTTTTCTTAACCCAAAATGTCAAAGATTTCGATCCGCTCATTCATAGGTTTCAGTTACTTTTCTTACTATTCATCAATCTTCGTTTCAGTTAATTTTCTATTTTTCACTAAGCTCATTGCGGTCTTTCATTCTATGATTTCCGTAAGTTAATTTTCTTTAGATCATCCCTTGCTGTTATGACTCATTCATTTGTTCATTATCCCAGCTTTTAAGACCCAAAATGTCATAAATTTCGAGCTTTCTCCGCTCGCTTACACATTCATTGAACACCCCAGCTTTTAAACCACTATTATATATATTATTGATAACTCATTAAAAAGGCTTTATTTTGCTGAATACGCTCGCTCTTTGATTTTTATTTTTACTTTTGCCCCCCGAACCAAATCCTGGATCCGCGCCTGAACAGTATAGAGCTACCAAGTAAGATAACGGCAGCTGCAGATAACGGAACAATAACAAGTCACTTTACATATTTGATTTTGCACTGGCCAAGCTTAGTCGAGTCCAGAACGTGTCCAGAGTCGCCTGTTGACATGCAGCGCGCATGTGTGATAGCAGCGCTACTAGCCGCCGCTTGCGCAGCCCCAAGGAAGAATAATATTTAAATTGTCTTTATCCATTAAAATAAAAACTTACGTACCTATAAATACAATCAGCCATCCATATGCAATCGATAAATATTTATTTATTACATATTTAATCACTACCTCTTCCTTCTTTCTCACTCTCTATCTTATAATAATAATAAATAATAACAGTCACGTAGTGCCAATCGGCTCCCGAGACTTTTCTAGACCAGTCTCAGGGTTCCCAGCGGAAAAAAATATGTTTTATAGAGAAATTATCAAAATATAGACCAAAGCATGGCATAGACGAACACGAAGATCATTATTCAAGTAGGTGCCATATTAACAGCTGTAATAAATACTTACTAGTATAAATACTGCGATATCGATTCCGAAAAAATAATTCGTAAAGATGAAATTACAACAATCAAAGTATCCACGTGTGATAAAGGTTACATGTGAAACTTAAACTTGATATATTATAGAAAATTCGGATAGAATGCGTATGGATGTAAACCCATTTTTTGCTACACAATGACAAACGCACACACAGCCCACCTGATGGTAACTGTAGCTGTATTGGTAACATTTACGATTTATACATTTAGGTTGCATGCAACAAAATTAGAACCACTGGTGCGTTGTCACTGTGAGTACTAAGATAAAATGCCTCATGTACGTAGGTCCTACAGTACTTGTACCACATAATGTATTTGAAGATTTACCTAACCTCGATTGGTTTACGGTCATTGTTTTAACCTTTTGAATTTCATTACAGGTATATCACCAAATGTAAAAGCTGCGAATAGTCAATACCTGTACTCAATATCAGAAGATAAAGAACCAGAACTAGCACTTCTCGATGACGAGGAAAAGAATGGCGATACTTCTAATCTATTCGCTACAGAGCCTGTTAAATTTGGTAAGAAACCACAACAAATGTTCTAAATTGTGTCTAAATAATAATTAAATGTGTGATAAATCCGGAATATACTTTTAAAATGCGCGATAGTGACCGCTACAGTTAAAAACATTCATTAATATAATATTAATATACTAGACTGTTTACGCTCTATGCACTGCTTCCGATACCGATTAGGAGAAAATAGTTAGTAAAGATTAAATTAAAACCTACTAATATTATCAATGCTAAATTAACTGTGTTTGTTACGCTTTACACTACACCGACTTTGATGAATTTTGGTATGGAGATAGTTTTGCACCTGAGGACATAAGCCATTTTTTATTCCCCTCGCAATATATAGGTACAATAGTTCACGCAGGCGACGCCGCGGGCACAAAGCCAGCTTAAAATAATCAACTGAACTATATACTTAGTATAAATATAGTATACCACAAATAAATTAAACTTACTTAACACTTTAATTTCCAGATATACTAGATCACACATTTAATGAAATAAGGGGTTCAACAGCTCTGCCACCTCTCGAAGATGAAATTGATTTTACTATCACTACTGATTCTTCCGCCATAGAGAGTATTACCTATAATACGAATACAATTAAACAAGGGATTGATGATAACAACACAAATTTGGTTACAAATCCATCTAACATTTGGAAATATAGCAACGAAAATGGAGGTAAGAGTAATTATTTTGCTGAAACTACTCCTAAATCAAAGAGACAAAGAGGACATGTTACTTATGATATAGAGAATACCGTTACATCTCAATATAAATTTGATTATGATAACACTTACCCTGATACATCAACAACAAAATACGATGCAAGACCCAATAATATACCTACATTAAATACAAAAAATACTAACGAGGACAATCAAAGTGAAGTTGGTGAAGATGTACATGTCCATCCATATTTAGAAAATGGATAAAATGAAGACAATGAGGATGAAGCAAGACGTACTTCTAAAAATATAGAAGCAAATAATTCTGACAAAGTCAGTCATAATGAAGGCAATACGGATGAAGACTTCAGACCATATTGGGAAAGAGATGAAACGAAAAATAGAAAACCAAAATATTCTTACAAAGATTACGAAAATAAGGGCGATGAGGACAATTCAGATATATTTCCTTCAAGGAATCATAATTCTGACAAAGACCATCATAATGAAGGTAATAGGGATGAAGATGTCAAACCATATTGGGAAAGAGATGCACCAAAAAATAGAAAACCAAAATATTCTGACAAAGATTACGAAAATAAAGGCGATGAGGACAATTCGGATATATTTCCTTCAAGGAATCATAATTATGACAAAGACAATCATAATGAAGGTAATGCAGATGAAGACGTCAGACCATATTGGGAAAGAGATACAACAAAAAATAGAAAAACAAAATGTTTTGACAAAGATTACGAAAATAAAGGCTTTCCTTCAAGGAATTATAAATATTACAACCCTTTTGACTACAGCCGAGAGGATGATAGAAAATATAATTACGAACCTAGAAATGATAAACACCATAATAAAGGTATTTGGAACAATTTGGAAGGTATTTTGAACAATTTGGAAGGTATTTGGAAATCTTCCGATGACAAATATAGACGCAGAGAACGCGTCCCCAACTCCTATGACAGTTATCGTAGCAGATCTAAATATCGCGGAGGTCGTAAACACTATGGCTACAAAGATTCAGAGGATTGTTCTTATAATTCACCTGATAGAAAGAGGTATGACGATTACCACAGGCATAGAGATGACAAAACACGATCACATTCGCATTACGGTTATAGGGATCGAAAAAGATATGGAGATAATAACTGGCACGAAGGAAGACGATATTACAATAAGGAACGAAATTATGGACGTAAATATTACAAAGATTATTATCGTAATGACGAGTACAATAGAGATGACAAACATTACGGAAAATTTGCGAGGCATAACGGCCATAGTAAAAGTCACAGTAGGTACCAAGATTTCTAAAATCCAGTCTATTAGAATTGGATACGCGCAACCTCTTTGAAGTGACACTTGCCCTCCGCTGGCCAACTTATACGTCGCGATCATAAAGTTACTCGTAGGTTTATTTGCGAAAACGTGTTTTTTTTATCCACCCAAGCTTATGAGGTATAGGAGTAACAAGTTAATTATAAATATTCAGCATTTATTTGCCAACAAACTAATTACGGGCGAAGCGGACAAGAAGTAAGAAGCCGGAGCCTGGGGCCTTCACGTACCGCGCGACTATATAACCGTAACTAACGCCAAGGTAATGATGATGATGATTTAAAACTTATTTGCAAAAGAACTAAACCGTAACTTATTTCGACAGGTTCCACCCCACTGGTGGCGCGCGTATAATACATTTAAGTTTTAATTGTTAATTTAATTTTAAGATGTCTCTTAAGTTTAAATGTTTGTATTTAATCAATCAATCATTGGTCATTGTAATGTAATTTTGTAATATTTTATCTAAGTACTCCTAATATTTAGTACTCCTATTTCTGCCTAATAAGGCAATTATTATTAAATATATTAACTTGAACAAATCTGTACTAACATGTTTATTTAATATGAATTCACTCGTTTATAAAACCTAAGCACAAGGTTTAATAGGATCCTTATCTACCGCTCTCAAAAAAAAGAACATAAAAATCGTTTTGCATAGACGAAAATATCGGTGGTGAACAAAGTGTTGCCATGTTTTTCATATAGACTGTGAGGAGGCCGTAGGTTATCCTATGTCACTGAGTACAATAACAAGAAATATACCACTTAATAGCTATAGCAGTGGTTTTGTATACCCATAAAACGTTGGTCACGAACTGGCACGTTCGGTACAATCGAATCAAAATTTTTTTTCTGGTATCTCTTTTTTTGACCGGCTAAATGACATGACCATGGACTTACCACCCAAAAGGGACTGCGCACTGCTTTGACTAAAACCGGGCAGAGCGAGAGTCACCATCGATAGTCCTTTGTCCATTTCTAACAGTGTAAACACAATGTTATTGGCACAATCACCGTCATTCTAAATTGACAAGTGTCATGATTGGTGTTGCCATTATTGGAGAAATATATTTACCGTGAATTTGGTATTATTATGGGGTAATCCCTACAATCCGAAAAGTAGTTTTCATATTACTTTTTGATCTACTGAACGTTCCTCCGACAAACGTCAAGTCGACATAATTATTAACCTACGACTATTTGTTCCACAAAACAGATAAAATAGTTTGGTAACGATTTATCCTACAACACTAGTTCCTAAAGAGAAGTGATAGTACTCATCGATATCTACATTTTGGGTGACAGCTGTCAAACTCAAATGTGTTATAACTCGAAACCCAATGGTTCTAGAACACTAGTTTCTAAACATATATGGTAGTACTCGTGGAGATCTACATTTCGTATGACAGCTGCCAAAAGGTTAAATATTTTATAACTCGAAGCTCATTGGTCCTAAAACACTAGTTTCTAGAGAGAAATGATACTACTTGTTGAGATCTACATTTTGTATGACAGCTGTCAAACTTAAATGTGTTATAACTTCTAGAATACTAATTTTTAAAGAGATATGATAGTACTTGTTGAGATCTACATTTCGAATGACAGCTGTCAAACTTAAAACTGTAGCACTATAATTTTTCTTCAGAAACTAGTGTTCTAGCAGCAATTGTTTAGGAGTTATTTCAGTTTCAAGTTTGACAGCTGTCATTGGAAATGTAGATCTCAACAAGTACTATAATTTCTCTCTAGAAACAAGTGTTGCAGGACCAATGGGTTCCGAGTTATAAAATATTTAACTTTGACAGCTGTCATACGAAATGTAGATCTCGAGCAGTACTATCATTTCACTCTATGAATTAGTGTTCTAGGACCAATAGTTTCCGAGTACCAGGGTAACCTTGGGCTGGACCCTGGATAAAATATGACCTTCAGATTGCACCCGGTCCAGCTCTGCCTGGCCCTGAACGGTAGGTCGGCTAAGTAATAAAAGTAATTCGGAATTTGCATCAACAATGGTGGCAACACTAGAAAGGGACACAGGACTATCGATGGTGACTCTCGCTCTGCCCGGTTTTAGTCAAAGCAGTGGGCAGTCCTTTTTGGGTGGTAAGTCCATGGACATGATACATTTTCATGACATGTAAATGAAGTGTTCAAAATAATATTCTGAAACTATAGAACTACGTCGCCGTACTTCTCAGTAGTTGGAGTTGTTGACTTTCTCTAACTGGTAAGTATTGACACGGATAGCCTCGTAAGCGAGATGTATCGAGTTTGATCCCCAATTCCCCATTGCCGCCATGTACCAACGACTTTTCTGAGCTACGTACATTGGCTGAACACTAACCGATGCTCGAAACTGTGGGAATGGGAAAACATCGTGAAAAAACCTGCACATTCAGAAAAATATGCTGCTGCCAGGGGCGAGCGGGGTACAAATGATTAATCCGCCCACCATATTTCAAAATCTATAAGTTTCCAGTTGCCTACTGTCAGCCAGTTTGGTATAACTTTCTTATAAAATGAAGATGTAGAAATCATTGCTGGCATTTATTTTAATTATTTTCATTGTACTTTTTTTAATAAATAAATAAAAAATTGGCAAACATTTTTTAGCTTTGAGAGCTATTAAGTTTTATATAACATCGAACTGAAAAAGAACTTTAATATAGTATACTTTACAGATTCTGATAACCTTAACTTTAATATACAAGGAATTGGTAAAATAGAGAGTTTGATTGGGATTTTAGGGTCACAGGAGTTTCCGCCATTTGGCCCAAACTTCAGAGATACAGGACTTGACACCGATGTCAAATGGTGACATCGGCTCCGAAGCCGATGTCATCAGACTCGTGGAACACAGATCCGAAGAAACTCAATTTATCTGTTCTATTGTGCGGATAATTTCACGATCCGCACTGCAGTTAGCCATACCGGCATGATACTCTATTTTGGCTTCGTCCGTTTTCTAGCACTTCTTCCCATGCTGTTCTCAAGATTCTGTCTAAGCCTGCTCGCAAGTGCGATATCATGAGCGTATTCTATGAGTCATAGAAGCGTGTCTGGAATTATTACAGCTAAGAGGACATCGAGCACAACGTAGAAGAAGTACAGGCTATAGACTCAACTCTGATGAATAGCTGCAGAAAGAGATACGGCCTCAGTATTGGCAACATGTCCTGGATAATTCTAATGTTCGTCTCCGGCACAGATTTTGTTCTTATAGCCGACCAGATTACCTCCCGAGGTAGATAGACACTGTTTAATGCTCTCTACAAATCGAAAAATTCAGAGGTTGATTTCTACTGAAGTACTAGAGGGTTCTCATGCCAAAAATTTGATCAATAGTTTTAAAAACCGGCCTGAATCGGTATTAGCATTCTGACAAGGAACATTCCTGGTAAACTTTCTGGTCTTTAGTGCGTTGGAGCTCTTTGTGTAGCTCATAAGTAGTAAATAAGCACATTATGATCGGTAGCCCTCTGGAGACCCCCCCCCCCCTTCTGGCGCCGGTGGGGGGGATTCCATTCGCTCCAGCCGACATCATTTTAAAAAGTATAATTACTGATTTTTACCTAATAGATCAAGTGTGTATAAATCAATAATGTAGAATTCGTTTCTGACATAAAAAGTGCAATATGTTGAGAATTTTTTTTAATTACACAATATTCAACTTTTTCAAAAACTGTTTTTTAATTTAAGTCCCTGTAAATATTAATATATGTCTTTATTTGTAAAAAAAAATTTACAAATTCATTTAAATTCAAATTTGAAAAAATATTACTTTGAAGTAACTTTACTAATAATAAAATGCAAAAATGAAATTTTTAAGCGTCGCTTTTAACTGCAACATCCGAACGAAGAGCGCATTCTGACGACCCACTGACTGTGCTATTGCTATTGTTCGATATATCGATCATAAACATTTAGAAATATTTATTACTCGACTGCCGAAGTAGGGTTATGTTTTTCTGGTGTATGAATGTATGGGTGTGGATTTATTTCTCTACGCTTATCTGTCTGTCTATTCTAAGATAATCGCCCAGCCAGTCGAGTAAGGCGGCTAGTAAGGCGGCGCAGAGTTCGAGGTAACCACGGGATTGTGGTAGGTTGCAGTCTGGCTACTTTTGATTTGGCGCACAACAGATTGACAGTGACTTCTTTATTGTCACTTATGGTTCGCAGGTACACACAAGCACCTTAGGCAACTTGTGAGGCATCGCTGAAGGAGTGCAATTCTATGTTAAGTGGTGAGTCGCAGAGAACTGACCTGGGAATATTAAGTATATTAAATGAATTTAAGTATATTAATATCTAGTATATTAAATGTATATTGTTGATAAAGTTAGTTCAAGTATTTTCTATTTCTGGCGGGACTGAGGAATCCCAATCTAGTTTTTGTTGCCATAATTTTTGTAACAACATTTTAGGTATGATAATACAAGGTCTTAGGAGTCCTAATGGATCAAATATTTTGAATGAACTTGACATAATAATTCTTTTTGTGAATTTTTCAGATTTAGCGGGGAGAGTTGCAGGAAATTGTAGGGTATCCTTTGAAGGATTCCACCCTAAGCCAAGGGTGCTGGATGACTCACTTAAGGTAAGGTTTTCTTTATTTGAGAAGTTGCTAGAGTTACTAATTAAATCGGATAGGTTTGTTTTGAATTTTCGTAGGTTGAAACCGGCTGAATATAGCGCTTCAGTTATTACATTTTGGATATAGAATAATTAATCACTTTTATTTAATCCTGTGATAAGGTCATCTCCGTAAAAGTCCAAATGGTGACAAAGAAAATAGGACGGACTTGGGATTGCGACTAGAGACTCTGATAGATGCCCTAAGTCCGAGTGCTCTCGAATGAAATTAACATATTGCCTTTCTAGATCTGGATTTTTACGAAATCTTTTTTCTAAATAAAGTAATCTTTTTTTAGCTAAATTGTACGAGTTTCCCAAGCAGTCAGGCGAGTTAACTAATGGCAGTCTTACGCAAAATCGGCCTGAACGTAAACGCCTGGTAGTATTGACAAATTGTTGTTCGCAATACTTTTCATTTTTTGTTAATACTGTTTTTGGAGGTGGCTCTTCTAACTCCCAAAATGTTGTAAGTAGGTTCTCTAAATTACTGTTCGTATTAGAAATGAGTGCCTTTGTTTTTATAGGACCTGATATAAGCCATCCGAATTTTGATTCGATTAATTTAGGGTTATTAGTACCGAGAGATTTTTGTTGACATCCCACGATATCCCAAAACAAGTCTCCACCAATCAATACATCAATGGGTAGTGGTTGGTGGAATTTAGGATCGGCTAAAATAATACCCTATGGCAGGTTGAATTGTTTAAAATTAATTGGAGTTTTTGACAACTCGCCTGTTACTTCATTCAAAACAAAACAGGATAATTTTACATTGTGTTGATTGTATGTATTACTTGAATTTATTTGTATAGTGCATGTTTCTTTTATTTGATTATTTGTATTATTGCCAATGCCGATCACATTAACGTTTGTAGTATTAGATTCAAGTTATAATTGTTGTTGCAATGATTTACTAATGAAGGAGGACTGACTGCCACAGTCTAGAAGTGCGCGTACCTCTTTTGCTTCATTAGTTATGGGGTTAGTTACTTTTATTTGCGCTGTTGACAGCAAAATCTGATTTGTACTTTGCTTAGAAAAATTTACAACTTGATCAACACTGTCTTCTACTGACACATTTGTAGAAACTGAATCTGTCGTTGCATGTAGAAGAGTGTTATGTCTCTTTTTGCATTGTTTACATGGACCTCAGCGACACTCTTTAGCTGAGTGTCCTGGCCTTAGGCACTTTGAACATAATTTGTATTTATTTACATCGGCCCACCTGTCGTGAGTCGATTTGGATTTGAAAGTAGGACAATCATATAGTTTGTAATTTGCTCCACATATTAAGCATTGAAAGATGTGTTGGTTATCTGAACTAGTAGCTGCAGCATATGACTTAGTATTCTGCGATTGTTTGACACCGCTAGGCGGCTGTGTAGGTTTAATTTCGATTAAAATTTGGAAATTTGTTGTCATTTTGTAACTCGTTGCGATTGTTTGGCTCTAATATGTCAGCACGATCAATCAGAAATTTATAGAATTGTTCCAAAGTTGGGATTTTATCAATATTGTTGCGATGCTCCTCCCACTTCATTAATGTGACATTGTCCAACTTAGAACACAACATAAATATTATTAATGTATCCCACTGATCGGTGGGTCGCCCGAGGCTGGATAAAGCTCGTAAGTTTTTAGTGACTTCGTCAACTAAAAATCTAATTGCTCGCTCTGGTTCGCGCGTAATGGGTTGAAAATGGAATAATGACTTTAAATGGTGGTTTATAAGCAATATTTTGTTGTTAAACCTAACACAAAGTAATTGCCATGCATCATCATAGTTTTTGGAAGATATCTCGAGATTAGAAATTATGCGAGCCGCATCTCCCTCTAGATATGAAATTAAGTAGTGAAACTTTTGTATTGACGAGATGCGATCATTTTTATGTATTAGGTTTAAATAGGTATCATGGAACTCAAGCCAACGAAAGTAGGCTCCATTGAACTTAGAAATTTGTATATGTGGCAGCTTTACACCCGAGTCACCCGAGTGATTGCGCTGAACAGCTTGAGCGATAGATTCGCGTCTCTCTTCAGCTTGTTGTTTATTTAAAATGCTTTTGGCCATAGCCACGCTAATAATGAAATCCTGCTCAATGCTATCCCTCTCATCGATCTCGGCTGGAAGGCTGTCCGAATTTAAAACCTCTATCTCTCCTTGCAGCTCGTCGAATCTCAACAACAAGGTCTCAAAGTTGCCAAGCCTGATGGACAGCTCAGCTATTTCAATAGTCGAGAGTTGTTCATGCTTCGATATTTTATCCAAATAGTTTTTAAACTTCGTAATTTGGCCTTTAATTGAGCTTCGTCTAGTAATTAAATCTTTCAAAGAGCTTGCAAGACGCTTATCCGTATCGTTACCCATTGTATAGGTAGTTAAGTATGTATAGGTACTCAACTACAAATACAAAACGCCATAGTATGCACTATATGCAGTATAGTATCACTTATAAAGGATAAAGTACTAAATAGTTCGCCGTAAACAAGCGTCGTACAAATGAGCACAAGGTTCAATTTTAAAGAAATGTAATATAAATGTTATCTCACGCTCCTCATTCAAACGATACTCGCCGATCGGGAAGCTGGTGATTAGACGCAGGTATAGGTACTCATACGTCGCCACAGGTAGCCGATCAGCTGCTTGATTCCGAGTTCCAAGACAATAGACGCTGCGACTTGTTATCAATGATTAGGTATGATTCGATCGGCGACGAACACTCTGGAATGTTCGGCGTATTTCGTTAAAATACTGTAGATTTTGGAATATTTGGATAATAGGAATAGGATTTTAAGGAATTGGTTTGGAAATTAGAGCACTTATCTGTTTGTGGATTGTGGTTGCACTGCGCTGAGGTGAACTTTTGCCCTCAAAAAGAAAGTACTTGTTGCAGATTGATTGCAGGTTCGTGTCCAATGCACTTGAATGATATAAGCTTTATTAATCTTGTAGCCCTGTCACGGTCGCCACTTTAATGTCACATCAGGACATTATGAAAACACAAGGTCTTTTATAACTTAATTGTTTATTTCCTCAGGTATTAATTTATAAATAAAAAGCTTTTGTGTAGACCTGTTGTCGTTGAAGACAGAGACGTAATGATGATGCAGATTGATAAATGACAGCTTGAGATGGAACGCCTGATAGTTTCCATTAGCGAATGTTCATATAGACGTTATTGTAGGCGTTGTTGCCTAAACACGGCTTTATACATGTATTAAGTAACACCCTGTATAAGAGGTAATCAAATATATAGGGATTCATTGTCTTATTGGCTATCATTAAGGGAAAATCTAATTAAAATTGATTAAGTATTTATGAAGTCAAAGACCGATTTGTAACGCCAGAAATTTATGATCTTATATGGAAAAATATGGAGTGGTTTGATGGTTATGCTTGCACATTTCTTGAATCTAGATACTTTAAATGTGGAAATGCGAGGTTTTTATATCTATAGGATATTAAAGAGGAAAAGTTTGTATATTCGCATTCGTAAGTACAGGAGCGATTTTGAAAAATCTTTCAGTAGGTACTGTAGCATGTGTGCTCGGGCAGGCCTTAGGTAAGGACGGGCAGGTATGTTTCGGAGGCCGTATGTTTGGACGGACTCTAAGTTAAGTAGGCGTTCGGGTTGGCTTGGTGCTCCCATAAGGTAACCGGGGCTTTACTTGGTTAAATAGGTTAGAGCAAGTAGGATGTAGGCCTGTAGGCTTAGATAGGTCGGAGCAAGTAGGACGCAGGCATTTAGCCTGTCTCTATGAGCACACATAGCACTGGCTAGGTAATAATTCAAATGTGTTCCATATTAATTAGATGTATCCTATGTATTTTGGATCACTCTTCTAGATACTTTCACGAAATTAACTTCAATTAAGCATTTGCATTTTTACTTTAGAATTAGTGTATCACCCAGTGCTACTGTACCTACTTATACTTACCTACATCTTTCATAGATACAATAATTATTCATAAAGAAGACGCTGTTTTAAAACGAGTTTTTATAATTTAAAGTAAATAATGAGTAGCGGTTCATAATTAAAGATTTGGGTGTGCTTGCCTGGTGCCTGGATGGGCTTTGCCTTTCCCATAAAAAATAAATTGAACAAAAAAAATGTTTGCCAAAATAAACAGTTCCATAATAAGAAAGATGTATGTTATGGTCCTTGGAAAGACGTTGCCTAAATATTATAGTGTAGTAGGTATGGGCCGTGTGGTGTCCGGCAGAGTAGAATAGCACCAAACCCTTACAGTCATTGGTGTCGTAAAAGGCGACTAATGTGTCCGAGGCAAAAGATCTAGGGTCTCCGTAGGCTGGAAAATGGGCAGCAGCGTTTTCCATTGTTATATTTAGAACACTGCGATCTCCAGGCGTGGAGATTATGGCATTAACCTCCCCTTTCATGGGAGAGGCCCGAGGGACTCATCCTGCAGAGGATTGTTATGGGCTGCGATGATGTGAAGGTACGAGATAAAAAAATAATCTATTCGAGTAATGCCAACGCTGGGAAATTCCGGCGGACAAAAAACGTAGATAAAACGAGAAATTATAAGTAACCATATTTACTAATGAGTAATCAGAAGCCAACAAGGGTCAAAAGATTATTAATATATCTTCAAATACTTGGAATTCGCGACATTATCGATATAATGCATATTGAAATATCTGGTAGGTACCTACCTAGAACACGTAAACAAGTGGAATAAGCAATATATCGGTTTGCCAAGCCTCGCAAGCTCACAAATGTTTCACTGTGGAACAGTTATCAAATCTAATAGCCCGCAGGTAATTTTATCAAAAACCCATGCTGCGCAGATCACAAACAAGCCTGGCTGAGCTTATGTCCGAGTAAGACTCCCCCAGAACGTGCGGAGCGTGCTCCTCTCCTAGCCGTTTCTGAGCAGGACTCAGGATTCTTTCGGCATCCCTTCCCTGAATATCGGCACCGTTTAAGATAACTTTTAGGCTTGAGGTTGGGGGTCAACCTCGTTCATCCACACCGTTGCCCCCCGCAATGGTGCCCAGAAAGCTAGCTGCATTGCCTCGTTGGATAGCAATATATTTATTTTAGTCTTAGTATTTATTTTTATTTGTTATAGTAAATATTCTTTCTGTAACAAAATAAATGACTTTCATATAACCAAATAGTTAGGTATGAATCGGGATAAATAATTTGTTATGGCTAAAAACAGTTCCAACTCTTATCTATCATAATTCGTTTGTTATCAATTTGCATACCTAACTTTGCTATTAAATATGTGGCCCAAAAACGTGACTTCTACAAAGAAAATAAGCACTTTTCTCTTTCAAATTTGACGCCATTCTTCGTTGCCCTACGAAGTACTTCCTGCACCCTTGCGTCGTGCTCTTCGCGAGTTCTACCCCATATTAGATTGTTATCAATATACATTGCCACTCCATATATTTAAAAGATTTTATACATTTCATTGTAAAAGAATTCTGGGGCAGAGTTTATACCATACGGTAGGCGTAAGAATCGATACCTACTGAATGGAGTACTGAATGTACATTTCATAACTCATCCAAAACCCCTTTTTAGCGTCACATTTTGAAAAATACTTTAGCCCAGACAGGTTGCAAGCGATTTCGTATAAAGTAGGCAATATGAATTGACTTCGTTTAATGACATGAACAGAAATATAGTTTATTTTTGACGAGAATAGCCTTGAATGGCCGAGTTAGATCGAGTCCCCGAAGTGTACGACCGCTCTTCACTAGCTTCTGACCGCGGCTATTAGCCTATTCCGGACCACCTTATTGTCAAAAGTAGTCAGATCCCTTTGAGCCAATCACGATGATCTAAACGCCGTCCGCCATCTTGCATTTTCTATCCATTTGCCGAAGCGGAAGCCTAGTTTTTTTTTGTGTCGTGAAAATTAGTGTATTTTAATAGAAAAACCTACAACAAGGGGACCCCACTTGGACCTGCAATTTTAAGTTTGGCATTACATCCAATTATATCAAAATTACAGTCTAAATTAAATGTTTGGTACCTCGATGACGGGACACTCGGAGGTGAAGCAGCTACGATTTTAAATGATTTAAATAATTTAACTTCTGAATTTTGATCAATATTGCTGAACCTTAAATTTGTCAAAATGCGAGTTATCGCCTCTTAGGGCCTGTCCCACGAAAGGGGATGTAATTGCCATAATCTCCACGCTTGGCAGGTGGTGCTATTCTACTCTGCCGGACACCCCACGGACAATCTGACAGAAAAAAAAATTATATCCTATTTTGACACTTTGGCTCCGGGAATAATAATTTTGAAAGAGGAAAACCTCCGCCTTCTGGGTGCCCCCATCCTGGACCAGTCGATACCAGCCTTTTTAAATGTAAAACAATCCAAATTCCAAACGTATTCTGAAGAACTTGTAAAAATAAATCACACATGGCTCTATATATACTCTGTTTCTGCCTATTTGTCCCGGAATTCACGTACTTTTTGCGGTGCATTCACGTACTTTTTGCGGTGCAGTCCGATATGGAAATTTGAGAACTTAACAATACCATTAGATAACGAAATCAGATCTAAACTCTCCAAAATTCTAAATTTAAATAAAAGTTCACGAACTTGGTCCAAGCTGCACTTCCAGTTCGTCTAGTCAGGATCGATGTACACAAAATTTCACGTGTCTCTCTCCCGGCTTATTTGTCATGTATCCACAGCACGGAAAACTTAATCTCCAGGATCCAACGCCCACAACAAAATTTCATACAAAGTTCGTGCTAAGTGGATGCTAAACAATCCTGGCTGAACTTATGTCCGGGTGAGTCTCCGCCAGAGTCTCCGATACATCAACAGCACCGACGAGACACTTTGTAAAAAAATTCAAAAATATCTGATAGCCTCTTCGGCCAATGTTTCGGGATGGGCCCGTCTCATAGCCGTTGTAGAGCGAGAGTCAGGGTTTTGGCTCCAAGCTAAACATTCCTTGAATGTCGGCGCGGTTTTAGGTAATGTATTGTTTGGGTTTGAGGTTGGGGGTCAACCTAGTCCATCCACATTGGTGCCCCTGTGGTGTGTATGTAGATTTACTAGGGCTCCACGGTCTGTCATATACTCGTAACGCATTCCGAATGGAGATTGCCTGGAGAGGCACGCGGCATTAAATGACGTCATCTGAAGGCTGCTTGTCGTACCGGCCGTATTAGAGTCAAGTGGTACCGTACATGACGATGGCAAGAGGCCTGACGGCATGACGCTCATTGCTTGGAAACGTGGGAGAGCGCTGATGTGTGACGCTACCTGCGTGGACACTCTGGCGCCATCCCATGTAACCGCTACCGCCCGCAGCGCTGGAGCTGCGGCCTCTGCTGCTGAGGACCTCAAACGGAGGAGATATGAAAGCCTAGCCCAGGACTTCATATTTCAGCCGTTTGGGGTTGAGACGTTAGGACCGTGGGGCCCTGAGGGTTTGAAATTTACATGTTTTATTTATCTGTAAACCTTAATCTATATATTTGACAACATTATCGTGAGCCAACGACAATCCTTATTAAATAGTTAGTTGGATTGTTCAAAACTTGTCAAATCCTGATGCGTCTTAATAAAAATGGTCAAAACCACAGCTTGGAAACAAAACTAGTCAATTTAGATATTTAATCGCGTTCCTCTCCGTCAGTAACTACAAGCATTAACTTTAGGGGAAGGTGGCCTGAAACGGATAAGTTTCGCGCGAGGATAAAAATATTTGAAATGTGGTGTATATCATAGTTTGATTTAGTTTATAAGATAGGATGACTATTAAACTTAAAAATAAATTACAATTTTAAAGCATTTTTTAGAAAATATTTTATGAATATACCTATAGAAAAACTCGTTTTGCCCGCATAAAAGCCTAAAATGGGTATCTGATTTGGGCAAAACGTGTAGACGTCATAATTTTTGGGATAGGTTAATCAAACTTAAAATGTAGAAAGTAGGAAACAATGCTGAACCTACTAACTGTAGTTTATTATTTCGACTTTAAGCATTTAACACTGTGTTTAGGTACTTTTAAAATGTCTAACTTACAAAATTCAACCACCATAGCTACAAGAATTGTAGACCAAAAAAAACAAATATTTACATTACAGCAAATTCTTTATGTAATTCGTTTTGTATTAAATTGTTCATACAAAACCTTATCCATTTTGCCCTACCCGTTTTGCCCAATAGTTGGTTGACTGGTAGATAAGGCTATTTTAGCTTTAAGTCCGCCACTGTACGTTTGTGCATAAAGCTTTAATAAAATAAATAAAATATTATTGTGGTACGTGTAAAATCGCTACTGGCTCGGTTTGACATTTTACTACATTACATGTTGAGGAATGTAAAAAGATAGGCGAAATCCATGATAGTTTGCTATTATTTTATATTGATTGTAATATGTGCAACGACTTCTGAACCTGCAGTGGTATTTGGTCTAGTAAAACGCTATGTTTAGAAGGGATCACTTTCTAGGTTCTACGTTTCAAGGCCTAATACTCTTTGCAGATTACCACAATAAGAGTGGCGAGCGCAGTAACAAGGGTACCGGCCGGTACCACAAGAGCAGCGGAGAACGACACAATTCTCAAAATTATCACAAATCTAATCAAGGGAAGAAAAACAGCGACTGGCGTAGGCACGGACGATACAACTACGAAGGTGGAAAGCAGGCTGGCCGCGGACAAAACGGCCCTGGTACATTCGGTACCGATACCCTCTTCGGTGTCCAAGAAGGTAAGGACGCGGGATCTGTGGTTTTAGGTTACGTCAAAGAAGTGGCACCGGCAGTGATGGACAGAATCTATGACAGTGGCAAAAATATGTTATTTAAGAACTGCCAGTCATCGGCAAATGAAAATGACTATAGTCATTGATTATCATTTATTGCGGGGCTCGGTTTAGAAACCTCCCCGTATGGTGTAATCGCTTATGCCTTATGAGACCAGCTAATATAGATTCATTTTTAAAGGTTTATTACTTAAACAGAATTTTTAATAAAAGACTTATTAATTTTAATTTTATAATAAAATGACAATTTTCTAATGTATAAGTAGGCCAGCGACTATTAAGCTTTTTGACTTAATAAGTAATAATTATTGTAAAATGAGGAATATTTACAGGCCTGAAGGGCAGGATTTCGGGAGCGCCAGAAAAACACGTCCGATATGGTTAACACCGTTTAATGAACAACGCCTACCTGCAATAATGCGTTTTATCCATTATGACATATCTTAAACACATCAAAACATTACACCCTCACCCTTATTCCGAAAACACTTGACTATAATTTTTACTATAATAGTTACATTATCTTACACGGTAGGTACACCATGACCAATATTTTATTAAGGTGCCAATTTAACAGGTTAACAATTGTAATATAACTTAACATTACTACAGAGGAAGTACGTAGAACATCTATACTAAACAAAAGAAACAACGCAGCAAATTGTTAGGTATACAAGAATACATTAACAATAGGTACCTTAATCTATCTCTAAACGATACCGAATAGGAGGTCTAAGTGCATCTCTAGGCCTTAGCCTCGGCGGCTCCGCCGGAACAGTGGGGACCCGGCTGCGCGGCTGGCCCGCGCTGGGAGCCGCGGAGCGCGCGCTCGCCGACTGGGACCCGGAACCCGTTGAAGCTGACATTTGATCGGAATCACATCCATATGGAAATCCAAAACTAAACCAGTTTCTTCTCATCTGGTCTACATGCCTTTTCAGTGGAGGACCCTCCTCCCTACTAACCGTATAATGTCGAGAACCTAGTTTCTCATCAACTTTTCCTTTTACCCATTTCCTTCCCTCACTAAAGTCCCGAACCATTACCGAGTCACCGATATGGAATTCTCGCGGCGTTCCACGAGCATACTCCGTTTGTTTACTTTGGGCTTCGTACATTTTACTTTCTGCCTGACGCGCTCCTCTCAATAAATCAAGTCTAGACCTGAGGTTCCTACGTTGCAGCAGCATCGCCGGAGCTAACCCTGTACTACTATGAGCTACATTCCTATATGCCATCAAATAACTCTGTAGAGCTGCCTCGACGTCACTGCCTTCTCGCATAGCTTTCCTCATTACTCGTTTACATAACTTTACCGCTCCTTCCGCTGCTCCGTTGGAGGACGGATGGTATACAGCTGTAACCGTTAATTTTATACCATTATTACGCATGAAGTCTGCATGTTCCTTACTCGAGAAGGGGGGCCCATTGTCGGACACCACTTCTTTTGGCAGTCCAAATCTCGCGAACGTTTCTCTTAGCACGCGTATAACGGAATACGCAGTCGTACGTTGCATCAAAAATATTTCAAGCCATTTAGTTGTGGAATCTATAAGAATTAAAAACATTTTACCCTGAAAGGGTCCAAGGAAATCCACATGTAGCCGCGACCAGGGTTCAGCGGGATAGGGCCAGGGCTGCGGCGGCGCGCGCGGGGGAGCCGCCGCCTCCGTCGCGCACGCCTCGCATGCCTGACACGCGCGCTCGATATCCGCGTCGATACCGGCCCACCATACAAAACTACGCGCCAAACTTTTCATTTTTACCATCCCCATATGGCCAATGTGCAGTTCTTTCAGTAGCTTTTCCCGCAAAGGTTCCGGTATGACTAACCTGTAGCCCCAAAGTATACAACCCATATCTAAATACAGCTCCTTCCGTCTCACAAAATATGGCTTCATTTCACTATCAGTGCAATGCTCGGGCCACCCTGTATTGATGTACACGTACACCCGCTTTAGTACATTATCGTTTTCGTAATTTTTCTTAACCTGCTCGCTCGTTACTGGTAAAAAATTTTGTACGAAATTTAGGTACGTAGTTTCACGCATTTGCTCATTTTTTTTACCTACAGGCAACCGTGACAACGCGTCAGCCGCGTTATTCGCACTCCTTACGTATTCGATATCATAGTCGTAACCTGCTAAAATTACGGCCCAACGCTGCATTCGACTCGCGGCCATTACAGGTATGCCTACCTTGTCTCCAAAAATCGTGACAAGCGGCTTATGATCAGTCCGAAGTGTGAATTTACGGCCATAAAGATACTGATGGAATTTCCTTACGCCATAAATAATAGCCAAAGCCTCCCGTTCGATTTGCGAGTACGCTTTTTCAGCAGAGTTGAGCACCCTCGATGCGTACGCGACGGGCCTCTCACCTGCCGGCGTGACGTGCGAGATGACCGCCCCAACCCCAACGCTGCTCGCATCCGTCGTCAGGATCAGCGGCAATTCTAACGAGTAATGAGCTAATACTTCACTTGACATAAAGATATACTTAATAGTTTTAAATGCACGATCGCATTCTACATTCCATTCAAACTTCCGATCTTTCTTTAATAAGTCGTACAATGGGGTTAGAATGGTACTCAAATTAGGAACAAACTTAGCATAATACATTACTAATCCTAGGAATGATCTCAATTCTGTAACACTTGTAGGCATAGGGGCATTTTTAATCGCTTCTATTTTATCTTGACAAGTCTGAATTCCATCTTTAGAAATCACAAATCCTAAATACGTCACTGATTCTGCGAAAAAAGTACACTTCTCTTTTTTTACCTTCAATCCGTATTGTTGTAATCGAGAGAATACCTTATGCAAGGTGTCCATATGTTGCTTATCATTTTCCGCTGTCAAAATGATGTCATCTAAAAATACTCCAACGTTAGGTATATCAGAGAACATCTGTTCAAGTTTTCTCTGGAATATTCCCGGACTCGAAGCTAAACCGTAAATTAACCTATTGTACCTAAACAATCCTTTATGGGTATTTATTACCGTATACTTTTTCGACTGATCTAATTCGAACTGGGCATACGCCTGTGAAAGATCAATTTTTGAGAATTTTTGCCCACCGTATAATTTGGCTAGTAGATCCTCCACCTTCGGCAGCGGGAAGCGGTCCACCTCGAGGCACTTATTTAAGGTAATTTTATAGTCAGCACATACGCGAATGGTTCCATCCTTTTTCATTACCGGGACTATGGGTGTGGCCCAGTCGGAGGTGGCTACCGGCGTGAGGATGCCGTCGCTCACCATGGCGTCAAGCGCGCGCTCCACGGGCTCGCGCAGCGCGTACGCCAGCGGCCGCGCGCGCAGGAACACGGGCCGCGCCTCCGGCCGCAGCCGGAACCCCACGGCTCCGCCGGTGAACCTCCCCAAGCCATCCGCGAACACGTCACAGTATCTGGAACTGAAGTTGTCAAAACTGAAACAAGATACACTTTTCCCGATGGAGTGACAATTTGCGGCTTTTACATCAATGTTTAATTCATGAATCCACTGTCGGCCTAACAACCTAGTTTTACCCCGTTCTACTACATACAAATCCAGACACTTTTCGCTACCATTATACTTTACTAACGGCGATATTTTACCTATTGGTCTAATAGTTTCGCCGGTGTAATACCGTAGTGTCAAATCACAATCTACCAAAGTGAATTGTGATAAATAATGATCATAACATTCCCTGCTAATACATGAAATAGCACTCCCTGTATCAATTTCCATTTGCAAGTCGCAACCTCCTATACAAACATTCACCGTATACGGTGCAATTAATGATAACTTGTTTATGTTTAAAGAGTAGTTATTTACCTCGTCGCTGTTATCGCTCGCACAATCTTTATTGTGGCCGCTGTCCCTGTCCGCATTTATGTTGTGAAATGTTCCACCTTGCAAATTTGGGCACATTTTTTTTAAATGTCCATGCTTTTTACATACCCTGCACACATATAGTCGAAATTTACATGTACCAGCACTATGCGAACCACCACACGCCGCGCACATGCTACTCGAGTTGTAATTGTTACGATTAGTTCCGCCGTGCAACCTGTTTGCCACGCTGCCGCGTGACCTCTGTAGGTGTAGGGATTGCTGGGGGTCGGCGCGCGCGCCCGCGCCGCGACCGCCGCCGCCCGCGCCGCCGCCGCGCCGATGCGCGCGGGTCCCGCCGCTCGCCGATTGTCTCCAGCGACTATCCGATGCCAGCATGTGAACCGACGACGATGTCGATGCTGATGAGTCATCACCCTGCCAGCGGGTACGATCCTCCACCAACGCCGCGTCCGTCTCGGCAGCCTCCATACTGCCTGCGATTTTAAACGCAGTGCCGAATTTGATATCGTCCTCCGCGAAAAGTCTCTGTCGAATGCCATCGCTCCGTAAGCCGCACACAAACTGGTCGCGTAAATTCTCTTGCAAGGTCTCGCTAGGGAAACGACAATCCTTTGACAGTTTTTTAAGTTCTGCCACATACTCTGCAACACCTTCGCTTGATCTCTGTAGCCTCTGTCTAAACTTAAACCTTTCCGCCAACAAACTCGGCTTCGGTTGCAAATGTCGGCGCATGACCTCCACAAGGTCATTAAACGTTTTCTTGGCCGGTTTCACTGGTGTGCACAAATTATCCATCAATTCATATGCCTCACTGCCCACTGCTGTAATTAAAATCGCCACTTTCCTCTCGTCTTTAACATCGTTGACGATGAAGTATTGTTCTATCCGGTCCACGAATAGACTCCAATTGTCCTTTGTGACGTCAAACGGCTCGATTTTGCCGAGTGCCATTTTGCCGTTATTTTGTCACTTAATATAAAAAAAAACAACGTCCACCAAACACACGCGAGTGTTCGTAACACAGTTCGTCGCCACTGAGGAATATTTACAGGCCTGAAGGGCAGGATTTCGGGAGCGCCAGAAAAACACGTCCGATATGGTTAACACCGTTTAATGAACAACGCCTACCTGCAATAATGCGTTTTATCCATTATGACATATCTTAAAACTACCTTCATACATTACATAAAATTATAAATTTAAAATATTGGTACGTATTTTAAAATAGAACTCGTACCTAAGAGTAAGGTGCAACTGTAATTTTCTTTATTTTCAAATTGGTCTTACAGGCTACTGTATGTGTAACCATGATCGGGTCAGATTCCCATAGGGTCACGGAGATCAGATGGCAGTCGCTCTACTCTAATCACGGTCAAGGTGGACCCAGCATAACCGGGACATTAACGTCAAGATTATTATTTATAATAACTATTTGGAATCTGTGTCATTAGCGCGACCAATGAGAACCCGTCCGGGAAACCGGACCAAATTGGATCATGGGATTCAATCCCGGTAATAATTGTTGAACCAATAATGATTGGATTATTTGCTGCTTCGTTCATCGTCCGCTCTTTTGGACGGATTTTCTATTTGTTCAAGTATTGGATGTAAATCCCCTTCAAATTACTGAAGAGGTTTCCCGTAGCTTCCACGCTTGGTAGGCGCCCATGCTTATTTCCTAGTCTTTGTATATATATTCTGAATTTAAATACAACAGGCAAGTGTGGTTCGGCCCGTACCGACTTATAACATAATGTTATATACTATCGCGGTCATTATAACATATTTTAAAACCAGTACTAGTAAACAAAAGGTACGCGGTAGGACATCCGGAACATACTTTTAGTATGTAAATAAGTGTAATTCTGTCTCAAGCGGTTCTGTCATAAGGGTTCGCCCTAGAAATACTTCAATATTTAATTCTGTTTCCAATAAGGAAACTAATTCGGCCAACTTCCAGTTGATAATAGGCATAGCTGGGTGATAGAACCTATCTTTATTACATAAAGCACCAGCCATGAAACATGTTGTGAAGTTGTAACTCTCACAGATCTAACCTGGTCTCTTTTCAGATGGCAAGGTCGAGGGCTGGTACAACAAGGGGGACCACAGAAACATAAAAAAAGTTTGCTTGAACCTACTCATCCCATGTGCCTTCACAGGCGGGGTATCGGTGAATAAGGGAATCCAAGTAAAGGCGCCAAACTGGATATGATGAAGAACCCGCGGTGGATAATCATTAGCAATTTAGTTCAGAAGCCTTCCTTGAATTCAATCTCTTTTTACTTGGCCTTCTGTTATTTAACTTAGTGCATGTAGATTAGATTAGACAATCTTGCGACTGGATTTTAAACCATTTATCTCGGACCGATTGAGCTGAAATTTTGCATACACGTTAGGTTGTTAGCTTTGACGTATTTTTAAATCCTATATTGCACACTCCTGAAGATTATGATTATCAAGATCGTCTTCTTAACGTCTATCATCTATCGCCCGGTCTTCAGATCTCTCATGCACTCCTATGATATAATTAGGTAAAGGTACATAATAATTAATCCAATTCTACCAGTCTCAAATCCCCAACTCGAAAGTAACTCGTGTCCAGATTGTCCAATCCATTGTATTTCAAAGTTACGCTGTAGTGCTTTATTTGTATACTAAAAAGTACTGATAGCTCTTTAAGTAAATAAAAATTTTATTGTGTCTCCTTATTGAGTTTTGTTTGTGTACCTACATGCCTGCTTTAACCTTACTAATACAATAATGCCTCATTAGGACCCTATTGTCGGATATGATGATATTAATACTTTGTGATATGTGTTTCTTTGGATGCTATCACTATAAACAATAAAAAATTTGAAATGGTAAAGAACGGCGGATCTGACATTTGATTAACTTTACAGGACGATCATTTCAAATACTATAACTTGTTTTTTTAACATAATTTTTTTTACTATAAATTCTATGGTCTTGAAAATTTACATAGGTACAGCCGGTTTAAAGGCTTTTCTTTGAAGTAGAAGAGAGAAACAATGAAATAATTTCACGGTTTTCTCGCTCTCGTATAATACCATCTGACGTTGTTTTTCGGAAAAATACTGTTGAAAAAATTACGAATGTAACTTAACGATCATTTTCTACTGACTTACTAAGAAACATGTTCACGGATGTACCCATTATGTTATAAGTATGTATATGCTATTTTTTTTATTAAATTGGTATTGATATTGATGAGGTTTTGTAACTCCCTTTCACCAGGCAAACCTATCGAGTTTTTTAAGTGGTAGGTACCTGCTTGTTACAAAATTTTACTTTTCTATTGTTTGAATCAATAAATAAATATAAATATTTACCTCCACCCAATGTAAAAAATTAATAACTTTTTTATACCTACACTGAAGTGCAAACAAGCTCACGACCCACCTGAAGGGCGCAATTAATGCAACCGTAGCCTATGAACGTTTGTAATACCAGGGCTATCACTTACGGTCTGCCGACCCCTTAAAAAGTTTTCACCCCTTTTTTGAAGAACTTCATGTTGTACTCTTCAGGGAGCTCATTCCGCAACCTTAATGCGCGTAGGAGAAAGTTCCTTCGGAACCGCAAAGTTCGCAATTGAAATAAAGAAAGAAGGAAGAAGACATTCATTACTCGTTGACACCACGACATGACAATTAGGTACAACAACAAAAAAAGGAAATAGGAGTACATAAAAAAATAAAAACTACTAGGAATGTTCGTCAACTCGAAACATACGGGACTTTGCAAAATTTGTATGAGCTATGGATGACATCACACGAATTCAATATCAAGGTCATTCTAAGCGGTCAATGTTCTAGCTAGATCCTATGACCTTGAACTTATTATGTAATTCTTATAGAGGTGAATTTACTCGGTGAACATATTGTTCTCCGCTAAATTATTAGTGCTGAATTACTTATGAATAAAGTTTATATTATATAGCTTTTTGCTATTTGAACAAAAATTCTGAACAAAATGTTGAAAAGTTATTATTATTGTTGAAAGTATACTTGTTATGAATATCGTTGCTGTTGGAACGGTTATTGTTGATTTCGTTGTTATACATATATTTATAGAGTAACTTAAGGATTGTATGTCATACTAAAATTACTCTCTGGCTAGTTCTGGGTAGTTATGCGATAGGCGAGGACTTCCGGAAAGACTAGGCGTCGTTTATATGTGTATGTTTGAACGATTATGCACAGATGAATATAGGGACAAAATATGTTAATAGTATTTACATGTGGCCTCTTTGCTTCCATAACGTAAACAATCGAAACAATAAAAAAAAATTTGTTGCTTAGTCAAAACCGCTGTGTCCGATTCTATTTTCTCCAAAAACACGGTATCTTTTTACCGAATATTGGCGAAGTTATGAGGAAAAGAGACAGCGCAACTGTGTTATATCGCGATGTCACATTGTCTCTTACTTCGGGGTATTTTATTTCAACAACGTAACAATTCAGTTGTCATTGCGCACGCGACCTGCAAGATGCTCTTGGTTTTCAACGAAAACGTGATACTACGATAATATCACGGTTTGATTGCAAAAGTATGTTTAAATTCAGTTTTAATATTTTATTTTATAACGTTATATTGTATGTTAACACAGTGTTGTTGATAAACTTGAATGAATGTGAATTTGGAGAAATCATCATGTCACCCTGTTGCCGAAATAATTTCAATTTTGCTTTGCGTTATCTTATAAGATGCAACATTGATGGTGATTAAATTTTTTGCTATTCAAAAAGCAAGTTCTTGTTACTTACTGATGTTCCATTTTTCCAGAAAATATTCATATTTTGATGTGTAGTATTACTAAATATAACGTTGTTTAAAGTAAAACAAATGTGTATTATTAGTTGTTTTTTCAGATGAGAAATTGCAATAGGCAATTTGAAATCCAGTATTCGCGTTACAGTGCCTATTAGAACAGAAGCCACCAAATGAGCTCTGGCACCATTAGCAGACGTTCATTGTGAAACTCGGGCGTACAGTCCTTGGCACATCGAAAGGACGCAAAATTAATAAGGACACTGGATGGTGGAATAGAGAGGTACAGGAAGCAATGAGGGACGAAAAGGCATGCTTCGCGAAATGGTAGCGAAGTATTTGTGCTTTAGATAAGGAGTACTGGGAATTGGGAGCATAGAAACCCTGGAAGTCTGTGTTATTTAAACTGTGTTACTGACTCCAGGATATTCCCTTAATCAACAAAATCAACCTCTGCATTTTGCATTTCACGATCTGCAGAGGGCTTTTGACAGTGTTATCTGGTGGGCGCCAAGTCTTTACCCAAAGCGTAAAGCCGACAAAACCATCGTATACCATACTAATCCCTTCCCGATTACCGTGGGTGTTCACCAGGGTTCTGTCCTTAGCGGTTTCCAGGTATGCATTGTGCTGGATGCCCTCTCTGCCCAAATTATGGATATGCCTCCATGGCACATGACATCGCACTTGTTAGCAAGCATACGCAGGATCTTGAAACAGGGTAAATAGGTAGAAGGTAATGCTAAAAAAGTTAAACGTCGCCAAAACAGAGTACATGGCTAGCCGAAACACGGATCTTAACATCAACATAGGGAACAAAGCTGTCAATAGATAAATTCAAGTACCTCGGATCCGTGGCGCACGAGTCTAGAGATAAGTCCCACGCTCACTGCAGTTACCTGCGACCTTACAATCCCTATAAAGCTCAAGGGATTTCAACTTTTGGACTATTACACCCCCAATTTGATAAGAATATCATTAGACCATAGAGCGAACCTGGGAGCGTCGCTGGCCGAGCGGTTGAGTATCCGACTCGTAAGCGAGAGGTACCGGGTTCGAATTCCGCTGCGGAAATGTACCAATGACTCTTTTCTGAGTTATGTACATTAGTTGAATACTAGCCGATGCTCTAACGGTGAGGGAAAACATCGTGATGAAACCTGCAAATTCAGACAACTGAATTTGTAACCAAGATCCAATCTGGTCAGGTTGCCCTGGTAGCAGGGTCACGGAGGTCAGATGGTAATCGCTTCACTGTTGTTTCCTGATCGCCAATGAAATTAAAACTCCAGGCCAATAAAAAAAAAATTCTGCGGTGGATGTGTGCCGTTACGCGACTATATCGAGTACGTAACGAGTACATTTGTAGCCTTGGCGTGAGAGACGTATCAAATGAGATCTAAGAAGCTCGCCTTTGCTGGTTTGGTTTGGTCCTGCGTACACCCCAGGGCTGCGTGGGAAAAGCGCCTTGCAGGAGACCCCAGAAGCGCTGGACTAACATGGCCGTGTCAGATGCGAGAGCCAACGGCTTACCAAGTAGAATGCCGAAGATCGGGCAAGGTGAAAGACGAGCAGGAAAGCGGGTGAAATAGTGCCATTACTTACCGTTAGGTAAACTTTGTTGTTTTATGTTTGTTTCAGAACTTTAAACACCTTCACACAAACAAATTCATAGTTTGACTGATTATTCAAGTAATATTTTGCAATTAGTTTTTCTTTTTCAATAAAAAAGATGAAACTTCACTTTTAAAGCTTTTACTACAACAACGATGTTTTGTTAGATAACTCAATAACATGACAAAAGTAATATCATGAACATCGTGACAAGTCAGTTTGAAACACTCATCGTATACCATATTTTCAGGAAAAACGTGACATCTCGTCCCCCCTTTTTGAATGTAATTTTTCTCCGTAAATGTTTGGAATTATTTGGTTTTCCATTATTTGCATTCCTCTTGGCCGGCAGATAACTTCTCTCATCAGCCAGGTGAATTTTTAAATTTTTATGACAACGTTATCAATATGTACGATAACTGGAGCAATCAGAGATCGGCAAGAAACGTGGTCCCATAATACGGCTAAATATAGAGCATGCCTGTCTAGGAACAGCCAATTCACTCTAGCCTTAAAGGCGTCCAGATTATAGTGATCAGGGAACACACTCGCAGGCACCGTGTTCCATTCCTTAGCCGTACGCATTATAAATTTGAACAAAAGCGGCTCGTGTGGATAGCTGGAAGATTCACGACATAAGAATGAAACGTTCGCCGGAATGGCGTTCCCCGATGGCGGAAAGGGGCTGGCGGAATGAGGTAATGTAGAAAACCGACAGACGCGCAACCCTACGCCGATACTCGAGGCTCTGCAGCTTAGCTTCATTCAATTGCGGGTCACAAATTATCTTCTTTGAACGTTTTTGCACCGAATACAGCGGCCAGTTGGTATTTGGCTGATCCATCTCAGAGATGGCAGCAGTAGTCAATGCTGGATCGGGATAGTGCTTGATATAACTGAAGCGACTGCTTTAAAGTGAAGTACCGCCTGACCTTCGAAAGAATACCGAGTTTCTTGGCTGGTGTCTTTGCTTTGGATACGATGTACTGTTAAACTTTACGAAAAGAGCATTGAACATTTACTATGGAGAAAATCGCTACCCACTTTCCGCCATTTTGAAAAAATATCGATTTTGCGACCACTCATAAAACTTATGCCAATCGAGAGAAAACTTTAATATCTATCGATCACTTTATTTAAAAATGTCGAAAACGGTATATCTTGCGAGATATCGAAAGTCAAAGATCTCAAAGATTTACTTATAAGTTGTATATGTATGTATGATATGCCAAATAATTTTTTTCTATTCTATTCTATTCTATACATTATCTACCGACACATCGGGAACAAACACATCCTATACAATATCGTCAAATATTTTCTAAACTACTAAATCGATTTCAATTAAATACAGCTAGGAATAATTTCGTTTAAAAGACCTTTCAAATACAGAAAACCGCATTGAAATTGGTTCATCCGTTCAACGTACAACAAAAATTAAACTAAAATGTTTTGTAAGATTATGTATTCACCAACACACAAAATACTTTATTTCATAATAATATGCCACTCGGCTCTCGAGACTGTTCAATTAGTCTCCGGTCCCCAGAGGTAGACCTTGGTCAACCTCGCTTCGCCACATACCATTGGCATTTGGCACACCTAACGAGTAGCGAGCACGTGGCGGTGCTAAAGTTCGACTAGTCTCAAAGTACAAAACGGTAACCAGTTCCAGGTACTCGGTTTTCAGTTCCAGGACGCTATGATCATTGCTTAACCTAGGTTATCGGTCTGGTAAGATTGCTAATTTTACGGAATACTACGGGACACTGTCGGGAAAGCCCTATTGTAATAAAACTCCTTTTAGACAATAACAAAAGCTGGTTTATTCCGTATATCAGTTATTCTCTTAAATATTCCAGTTTTACACAAAATTCCCTCTCGAAACATCCAAGGCCAATCAAAGACATGACATCCCTCTTTTTTTTCATTCACATTATAAAAGCTAGCGAAGGTATCACTTACATACAGCCATCACTTGCGTCAATAAAAATGTTAACAAAACAAAACTATTTACCAAATTGAGCTGGGTACAATTTCAATTGCCTAATAATAATAAATTATTTTAGCAGTATTAAATTAGACCTTACACTCGTCCATCCTGACCTCGTGCACGTCCCCGTGCACGAACCCAGGTGGAACCTTACACTCGGTAACTAAAATGTGACAAACCTTATGAATTAGATTAGATTTATTTATTTCCGTAATTGTGTTACAACAAAAATGTGTCTTCATTAAGGAATCGTCAATGTAACTCAATTTGATTTGAATAATTACTAGGTATGATATAAACAACAATTGAATGACCACAGCAGTGAATTATCTACCTAATTCGCGATAATATTTAGCTAAGATACATCATAAATTATCTAGTATTAAACTATAGAATCCTGAAGTTTCTTTTAAAAAAAAAACATATTTTACTCTGTAAACTAATCCATTCTCAGATTACTATAAATACCATTACATACCATATGCATGACCTTGAACGTAAACCCAGCCGTTCTTACGTTTCAGGTGTCCCAAGCCAAATAAAACTTCAATTAATTCATTTGTTGAAACGGCATCCTGCTAACCCATCCATTCTAGCAGTTTACCTTTTCAATGTTCACGCCTTTTTGTTGTAATTGGCTAACCCATCCATTCTAGCCAAAACAACTTCAAATAATTCTTTTGTCGAATCGGCATCCTGCTAACCCATCCATTCTAGCAGTTTACCTTTTCGATGTTCACGCCTTTTTGTTGTAATTGGCTAACCCATCCATTCTAGCCAAACAACTTCAATTAATTCTTTTGTCGAATCGGCATCCTGCTAACCCATCCATTCTAGCAGTTTACCTTTTCGATGTTCATAAACCTTGGACGTAAACCCATCCATTCTTACGTTCCAGGTATTTCAAGCAGAATTAAAAGTTAACTTGCTAATCTATCCATTTTAACAAGTCATGCATTAAGTACATAAATCATTATAATATTACACATGTAATGAATTTAAGTTTCAAAAGTAAGTAGGTAATTAATAAATAATTTGAGCATCATTGGTCCATAATCATCTAGTATCATTCATTAAAAGGTAAACTTTGTATCATTATCGTCAAAGTAAGTAAGTAATTAATAAATAAGTTTGTGCATCATTGGTTCATAATCATCTAGTATCATTTATTATAAGGTACACTTTGTATCATTATCGTCATTATCAAAATCACTGTGGTCACTCATCAGTAGGTACATTCTGTATCATTTTCGTCATTATCAGAATCACTATTCTGCACTTCTAAGGCGGCTATATGAACCCAGGGCAACATTCTATCGGCTGCAACAACGGTACTACGTTTATTTTTCTTACATGTTAGTCCCGGAATTGCAGATAACTTATAACGATCATTGCCTAAAACGGTATCAATACGGTAGGGTCCTATGTAGATTGGCATAAGTTTGGTACTTTTACCATCATTGTTAAAGGATACTTTTGTAATTTTAACCAGGTCTCCCTTCTTGTACATACGAGCTGGTACCCTGTTTTTATCGTAACGCTCTTTTTGTTTAATTTGTTCGTGATCTATTTTATTTTTAACCTCACGCCTAATCGAAATTATGTCATTATTTTCTTGAGTATCGCGCCTAATTTGGTTCAGTTTAGGGTCTAATTCGGAATTCATATTCGTACCGAACATTACTTCGGAAGGGGTTCTTCCAGTTGTCTTTTGACAGGTATTATTGATTCCCCACTGTATTACGCCGACTTTTTCATCCCAAACTTTCTCATCACTGTTAAGGTTCTGTGCCGTTAACGCCGCTAGAACGGTACGGTTGTACCGTTCAACTTGGCCATTGGACCTCGGGCTTGCTGCCGCGTTAAGGACATGTTTAATTTTTTTATCTGAACAAAACTTTGTAAATAGGTGGGATGTAAAACATGACCCACGGTCACTTATAATACGATCGGGACATCTAAACGTATAAAAGATGTCTTCCAAAGCTCTGATTACGTTCCTTGTATTAGTGTTCCGCACTGGCTTGATTAAGACGAATTTAGTGAAAGCTTCCACAACGACTAAAAGATGAGTATTACCCCTTTTCGATTTGACGAAAGGCCCAAGATGGTCAATATGCAGGGTGTGAAAGGGCACATCCACCTTTTCAATTACATGTAACTGGCCTTCTTTCCTAGCAGTTACTCCTTTTGCATAAGCGCATTCAACACATGCACTTACATATTTCTTTATGAATTTTGACATGCCAGGAAACCAGTACGATTTTTTAACCCTCTCTAGCGTCTTCTCAACACCAAAGTGGCCTATGTCATCATGGTTCATCCTACACAATTGCCATCTCGCACCTTTCGGCACAACCCAGCGTATATTGGACTTGTCACCGTCAATGTATCTAAATAATTTGTCGTCCTTAATCAAATAGTTACCAGTAATGTGTTTCAAACCCTTCTCGGTGATATTCGAAACGAGTATACCTTTAATCCTATTTAATTCAGTATCACCGAGCTGCAATGTTTGTAACCAATCGCTACTCGTTATGGACATAACCGTAGGATATTGGTCTAAAACGTGTTCCATGCCTGCATCTTGCACCGGGTTACGTGAAAGAGCATCTACATGCGCCATTCTTGATCCTTGCCGATACTCCACAGAGCAACTGAATTCCTGAAGTAGCAGCCACCATCTAGCTACCCGTGGAATAATATCGCGTTTGGAAAAGGTACTACGTAAAGCACTGCAATCAGTTATTATTTTAAAATCTTGGCCTAAAAGGTATATGCGAAACTTTTTTAAAGAACAAACCACGGCTAATGCTTCTAATTCATACGCATGAAAGTGTTTTTCTTCTGCCGTGGTTTGGCGGCTGTAAAACGCGACTGGCCGAAGTTCGCCATCAGCTTTGCAGCGCTGCAGCAAAATGCCACCGATCCCAATCTTGCTTGCATCAGTATGAAGCTCCAGCTCGGCACTTGGGTCGTAAATGGCTAATACTGGCCGATTTACTAAACTTTTCTTCAGTGTGTTGAACGCATCTTCTTGTTCATTTGACCAGGACCAAACCGCATCCTTCTTAAGTAGCTTATTCAAAGGATGGGCTATTTGTGCAAAATCCTTGACGAACTTTCGAAAATAGCCCGCCAACCCCAGAAACTGTCGTGTAGCATGTACATTAACTGGTCGGGGAAAATCCAAAACACATTGGATCTTTTTCTCACCGGGTCGTATACCCGCGGCACTAATTTCGTAACCTAAGTAGTCTATCCTGTCTTTTAAAAAATCACATTTGGATAGATTTAGAGTTAAGTTAGCTCGCTCTAGAAGCTGCAACACATTCTCTAGTCTTGTCAAACATTCGGCTACATCTCTGCCATATATTAACACATCATCGATGTATGCGGTGGCTTCAGTATATCTAGATGACCCCAGAACTTTGTTCATCATCCGTTGGAAGACAGCGGGGGCATTCGCAAGGCCGAACGGCATACGATTAAACTCGTATTGGCCATCCGGCGTTACGAATGAGGTTCTTTCTTTGGAACAGATTCAACCTTAGAATCCTTAGTGAATGGTTTGGACCTACAGTTTTCACTTTTATGTCCAATCCTATTACACAATGAACAATTGAGTAGCGGCCGAGGACATTTCAAATAAGGGTGTCCCCGTTCTTTACAATTAAAACAGTACATTGCTGAACTATTTGTAGGTTTATTAGTCCTAGAATCAGTAACTGTAGCGTTTTGATGTGCGGCTAATTTTGCGCGGTAATTAAACCTATCAACGTTTTGTGAGACATCTTTATTACTCATCAAATATTGTAATAATTCATCGGGTTGGGAGCATCGCAGCGCCAGTGCGCTCGACTTTAAAGTTCTGTCGCTTAATCCGTGTATCAAGCAATCAACCGCTCGTTTGCCGAGAATGTCGCACTGGTTCAAAAGAGCCAATTTTTCATAAAAGTAAGCCTCAATAGGTTCATTATATTTACTCTTACGCCTTAACATGTCTTCCAGGGATTGGCCATAGTTCTGCTCACATGGAAATGCATTCATTAACTTGTTCTGCCATTCTTTCCAGCTGTATAAAATGGAAGGTAATCCCTCATACCACGTCCTAGCCAATCCCTGGAGCTTTTGCATAGCAAAATGGATTATTGTTTTGTCATCCCGGCCGTAGACGGTAGCACATTCGTTAACTTTTTTAAGCCAAATATCGATTCTCTGATTTTTCTTTGATGGATCGAAATCAGGTAGAATATTTTTATGATTTATTAAAGAGTTACTAGTACTAGGGCCAACCGCCTTCGGCTGTGATGACGGCTGTGATTTTAGATCTTTCAGTGACTTCAAAATATTCATCACATCTCGAGTTGAAAAACTTGGGCTAGCTGACCTTTTTCCTTGCTGTGTAACACGGTACTCATCACCTACGTCGGAGACCCTTTTCATGTCATTCGCGCCAGTTGCCGACGTCCGATCGTTTACGCGTTCCACGGCTGGGCGGTCACGACGGCTGCTGCAGGTGCTTCCTCGTAAGCGGCTACGCACCTTACAAACTTCCTCCTCTAGCACTCGAAGGCGCTGACGCTCCATTTCTAACTTCAGCTCCCGCATTCGAAGGCTGCGACTACTGCCACAACGATCATTAGGGCTGCGGCTACGGCAACCAACCCGGTTACTATCGCCGCGCAGGCTGCGGCCGCGGTGGTCCGGGCTGCGGCTGCGCCTAGCGCCACCGTCATCGTACCGAGGCGACCTCTGGTCGGGCGTTAACAGGCGCCTCCGTTGGCTACCATCACCTTCCATCATATAGACCTCGGAAACAAATAAAACAAAAAAGGGTCAAATTCGTTACCACACAACCTTTCTCAACAAAAGTGATACCTAGGTGGTTGTTTATGAATGTACCTATATAACATTAACCGTTATTCTAGATATGCTGTGAGTATATACGTATTCCTTAACCCACAATGAAATTGTCATAATCAAATACGTCAGCAAGCAATGAAAATGTTTACATTTAGATACTTCGTCTATTTTTACTAATTATCATTGCAAATACTTATTGCCGTTTGCCGCGGAAGAAAAATGAAATTGTTGCAATAATGCTAGCTCCATGTGGTAGTTAAATTAATAAACTATTCGGTCGAACCCAGTTACGGAAGGAAATTTTCACTTGACAAAATTACAAGAAAAACAAACATAAAATATGGGCAAAATGGTTGCTTACCACTTCTGATCTGTAATAAAACTCCTTTTAGACAATAACAAAAGCTGGTTTATTCCGTATATCAGTTATTCTCTTAAATATTCCAGTTTTACACAAAATTCCCTCTCGAAACATCCAAGGCCAAACAAAGACATGACATCCCTCTTTTTTTTCATTCACATTATAAAAGCTAGCGAAGGTATCACTTACATACAGCCATCACTTGCGTCAATAAAAATGTTAACAAAACAAAACTATTTACTAAATTGAGCTGGGTACAATTTCAATTGCCTAATAATAATAAATTATTTTAGCAGTATTAAATTAGACCTTACACTATGCAGGTCGAGAAATGCGTAATGCAGGTTGATTCCTACTGCAATGGGACTCCTGGAGGACCCTGAGAGCAAAGATTGGATCCATGGTGCTGCAGCCCGGCCTGAAACCGTATTGGCATTCCGACAAGGAACATTCCTGGCGATATCTCTGAATGAATGAAGCTTGATTGTGTGGCTCATGAGTTTAGTACCTCGATAGGTTCCGCACTCCTGCACACTGCCCTTTATAGATTGGCGTAATAATATTTACGAGCCACGCGTCAGGTATAAGCCCTGTGGCTACGATCCTATTGAATAGTTCAGTGAGCAAGAGTATGCCTCGGGTCCCCATTGTTTTTCAAGTTCCGTAATGGGTATTCTGTCATGGCCAATAGCTTTACTGGTCTTCAAATAGGCCAAAGACCTCTCCACCTCGTCCGGGGTGATCGGGCTTATCAAGCCAAGATTTGCAGGAAGCTGTGGTGGTGGCACGTGGTTGTTGGCCTCGTTAGACAGTTCCTTGAAATGACAGCACCAACGGTCTTTAATAGAGTTTGCACATGTGAGCAGTACACCGTCTACACCCTTTATGGCAACGCACTTTGTCACGTCTAAACGGGCTCGAATCCGCGCTTATAAACGAGCATCTGCCCCTCCACGGAATCCAGCGCATCGTAGAGCGGAGCCAGCTGAGCCGACCGTGCTTTTGCCACCATAGTCTTAGCTCGCCACTTTGCCCCCAAGTACACCTCCTTATCCGAAGGTGAGTTACTGTGCTGCCATTTCTTAAAACATGCCTTTTTGTCCCTAACTGCTTTTTGTCCCTTATTATTCCACCATCCCGTGTCTTTGTCAATTCTTCGGCTGCCTTTCGACGTACTGTTCGTCCGAGTTTGAGGATGGACTTTTGCAAATGGCCCCAGAGCTCGTTAGTGGTTTCGCCCTTCGTGCTTCAATCGAGACGTTCGGCTGCCTCCATGAACTCCTGGCCTTTTCTTTTTAGAGATCACCACTTAATAGACGGCTTGCAATGCTCTACAGTAGGCCGTCTACTACTTACTCGGACATCCATGACAAGGACTCGGTGCTGTGCAGTGAGGCATTCTCCCTGGATGATCTTGCACTGGGATGCATGGCCAATGTCACGTCTTCGGATCAGCAGATAGTCGATCTGTGATTGGAGCGGGCCACTTTTATAGGTAATTCTGGAAGAAGGTATTAACCACGGCTAAGTAGGCGGCCAATAAGGTCCGGAGAATTTCTTCTCCCTCACTGTTTCGCTGGCTGTAGCCAAAGCCCCCGTGCACCCGACCGGACTCCTCGCTCCTCTGGCCCACGTGGCCGTTGAGGTCCGCACTAACCACAATCTGCTCGGAGGATGGTATACGTCTTAAGGTGTCCTTGAAGCTATTCCAAAAGGCAGTCTTTTCGGTGTCGGCACAACTGGACTGAGGAGCATAGGCGCTGATGAGGTTATACGTTGATCCTTCTATCAATGCCTTGACCAATATGAGCCGATCACTCACTCTGTTCACCTCTAAGATGCCGTTCCGGAATTCGTCGCACACCACAATAGCGACCCCATTTCTCCGCTCTCACACACACAAGTGTACACAAGCTTGTACCCCTGCCCGATCTCCCGGGACTTGGATCCCCGCCATCTGATTTCCTGTAGGAACGCCACCTGAACGCGGCGCCCACAGAGAACTTCGGCCATCTCCCGAGAACGGCCTGTCAGGGAGCCAACGTTTATAGTGGCGAAGCGGAGCTTGCAGGTATGCGCTAACGTCCTTAGCCCTGCCCGCGCATGACAGGGTAGCCTTCGCCCATTTTTCACAGGTGTAGGGCGATGTCCCTGCGCGTCGTTGAACAGCGACACCCTAGTCCGGGATGTATTTGCTCTACCTGACTTTTCCATTCCAATTTAGTTGTGTTTTGCTTTTTATGTGCGGCGACTACCATCCAGCCCGCACAACCCTATAGGAAAAAGCCGGTTTGCGAGAGCCTCGTCCGTCTGTCAGCCGGGGGACCACGTGCAGGTGAGGTTGACTTGGGCCCCTGAGATGGTGGAGGGGCCCCATAAACCCCCTCGTAAGCGAGTGGTACCGGGTTCGAAACCCGCTGCGGCCATGTACCAATGACTCTTTTCTGAGTTATGTACATTATTTGAATTCCAGCCGATGCTCTTACGGTGAGGGAAAACATCGTGAAACCTGCAAATTTAGGCAACTGAATTTGTAACCATGATCCAATCTAGTCAGGTTCCCCTCGTAGCAGAGTCACGGAGGTCAGATGGTAGTAGCTCCATTGTAATTACCTGATCGCCAAATCCTGGATCCATGGTCAAGGCGGACCCCGGGCCCTCGTCCTCGAGAGCACAACCGGGACATTAACGCTAAGATGATTATTTAATCTCTCTCATACAGCGATATTTCTGGAACAAATCGCGGCATAATGTAACGAAATACATAGGTCAATGTACCGTTTGCAGTTCCGCTAAATATGATCGAAATCGAATAAGGCGTGAATATTGTGTTGTACCTCCACCATCTAACCATTTGAAATAGTTCGTGTCGATATTTTTTCTAAAGAACAAGAAAAATATTTTACTATAATTTATGCCTTCTCTAAATATGCTCAAGTGTATCCCAAAGTGTATTCCAGACTGTACCGCCCCTAACATTGTGAAATTACTATATAAATTCCCATCACGGCTTTCCTATGGTTCTGATTACTGTTTTAAGGAACCGAATTTATCAACCAAATTGTGAATGAATTTTTACAGTTGCATAATGTATAACATAGACTACCATGCCGTATGCACCGAATCAAAACGGAGCGATAGAGCGTTTCCATTGTACCATTTTATAACACCTCCAAATTGTTAAACTAAAATATAAAACGGAATCTACTCGAAATTTGATACTTTTTGATCGATGTCATATCCGACAACTTTGATATCCGTGATCCCGTCTACATTAATGCATCGGAGAGACTATTACAACAATACGTTACTGACCATCGTGATAGAATGAAAACAGTTTACAATCTGATACATGACTCATCGTTGGTCGAGCGTGTTAGATATTATAATTATTTTATGTTAATTTGATGGTTTATTTAATAGAATATAGTTTATAAATATTTCGTTTTAAAGTATTTACGTAGAGTAATGTTTCCAAACGAAATGTTCGTTCTTTATTTCAGAACGAATCTCTTTAACAGATTAAGTACTAATTAACTGAAAGATATATTTGTAATTGTGTAATAAATCCTATTATGATTAACAATAGTTTTAAGAACTATATCGATGTCTTTGGTTAAGTATTTTGGCACAATAACTTCATATTTAACTGGCAGTGTATCACGTCTTATGATTGGTTGAAATATGTACCGGCGTTCGATTTCCGGCTAAACGTTGGGTATATAAACCTAGTTGAATCAGGCGAAAGGACTTTTGCTCCAGACCAGCCACACAGTTAAGTATAAACTTGTATTGTATTACTTTGGTGCCTATTGCTGATTTCTAAATGATTTATTTGTGTAATTCTCAGGCGATATAGCCGCTATACTTCATTTCGCTATGTTTTATTATGTTTAGAATATATTAGCATATTTCCCATGTTAATTTGTAAGCTATGACTGCTATCCTATATCAATTTGTTATATAATATTTTTACAGTTAAACATATTAAAAACTGTACATTTATTCAAAGCATAATAAATTGAGATAGGCACTTCCGCTTCCCTGCACTCCTGCTTCCATTTGCGGCTCCCTCCTACATCCCCCCCCCCCCGTGACTCACACACCTGACCACCACCACGGTAGCGCCAAGCTGCGGCAATTCGTCATTGGCATTTTGCTTCCCGCGGAGACACCACGTCACCTAGCTCCGTCCAAAAATGTTGTTTACAACGTTTGAGTAAGTTAACTTTGCTTCCGAAAAATGTGAGTATACATTTTGTTGATTGTAGCTCCCGATTTCTAAACGGTATTGCCGTTCAAGTTTCTATTTATTATTTCTTTTTTTGCAAAGGTAGTTTTACACAACTTTTAAATCCAAATTTTTTGTTATTGATTTGTATAAATTATATTTTGGTTTATTCACTGTTGAATCGTGTGTTGTGTCCTGCATTGCACCCAGAGACGAGACATTCCAGATGCTTTCACTGCACAAGTTGAAAAAGACTTTGCTAGTTCTATAACAACTAAATTAAAAGGAACTTCTGTTCCTAAGACATACTTTAAAAGCTATTCAGTATTTCAACGACCGCATGTGGTCGGAAGTCCGTTGAGGCCCAAATGCTTTACAGCCACACGCCAGGTTTTGTCGAACTAGACGTGAACGACAAACTCAAAGCTTACGATACAAATCGAAATTTGGCTTATAGTGATAGGTCCTACGCGGCGATGAGTTTTTATGCTCTGAGTCAGGATGAAGTGCTTCAGAAATGCGTAAATGATTTCATGATGTGGTTTAAAAGCGCCGAAGTCCTCGAGACTGCTGTCGTGACCTAAAAAGTTAACGACTTGTTCTTAGCCGGCGAACACGCGCAGGTATCTTCTGACCTATTGCAACTCAACTGTGGCCACAGGGCCGAGGTGATCTAAATGCGTCGCGATGCTGTCTAAAGAATGTACGCGATCCGCTGGTAAAGACAGCTATTAATAAAGTTCCGCCATCCGGAGGAGGCTCCAACTCGAGATATAATTTTCCAGGAATGAACAGGGACGACACAACCGTAAGCGCGACGGTTCTCCCACAAACTAGAACGCCAAGAGGCGTAGATTCTGATTCGAAATTCAAGGCCGGCCAGCTAATACAGTCATACAATCACTGGAAGAGACTCGGGGCTCCAGAAACTATGTGCCCAAGCCCATTTGAGCCAAGCGCTAACGTGCCTTCAACTTCTAGGTTGGCAGATCAATTTTGAGAAGTCAATTCTTGAGCCACGCAAAACCTTCTTCGGTATCCTCTGGGACACGTGGATGAATTTAAAGTCGCTGCCACAGGACAAACAGCAGTGCTGTGTTTAGCTGCGAAATTTCATGTTATGCTAGAGAGAGGCACGACAAAGCTAAAAAACTTGCAAAGCCTAGTAAAAATGCTGGATTTCGCAAGTTTTATGGGTCCAAGGGGCCGCCTCAATTATCGCAACCTCTTGAGCTTTCTTAACACATTTCCCAAGACAAATCTGTCACAAAATTATATCTTGACAGAAGAATGCAAAAGTGACCTAAGATAGTGGAAACAAAATTACCGTGTCAGCTCGAAAATTCACGTTGCTCCTCCATCTCACTTCCTCAGCACAGATGCATCGGACCTAGCCTGGGTAGCCCAGTTGAACGCTCTCCCATTGTCTGGACTGTGGACAGAAAGGGGAAAACTACTTCATTGCAACCAGGAAGAGATATTGACGATACTGAAATTGTTGTCTTAACGGCGCCACTTCTTACGCCAAAGCACTGTGCTGTTACAGAGCGACAAAAAGACAGCTGTTGCCTTTCTGCACCACGAAGGCGAGACCAAGTCGCTGAATCTGATGAACATAACCTACAGGATATACGACCTCTTGAACGTTCACCAGATTCACTTAGACGTGAGATACATTCCGGGTCGTTACAACACCCACGCCGCTCACCTATCGCGTCTTTGAACCCCTCCAGAATGGTACATTATCCCTCAGGGGACATACATGGTGCTCAACAGGATGGGAGTTCTAGCAATCGATTTATTTGCGTTAGAAACGGCACATGTTGTGGAAAATTATGTGTCGCTAGACCAGAACGACACGATAGCCTTATTTCACGATGCCTTCTCAGTAATATGGACATATCACCTTGCATGGGTGTTTCCTTCGCCTTACCTCGTGCTTAAGGTGCTGATGTATCTAAACAAAGCAATGGGCAAGTACCTCCTTGTAATACCTCGTTGGGGCAAGGTTTTCTAGCGCGCAGACCTAAAAACCCGGGCACTAAGGTGTTATTTGATACAGCGACGGGCCTTCCACCCGCTCACGTAGAGGAAATGACTCTGGAGGTTTGGATGTTGGGGGGGGTGATCGCAGAACTTTAGCGACTGGTCACCAGAGCAGCGTAATTTATTACAAGCTTCACGGCGACCCTCGACTCGTAAAACTTACCAAGTCGCGTGGAATCTAACAAGTCCATCTTGCAAGCATTTTCTTACTTCACATTGGCATTTTGACCACCACCAGGCGATGACAAACTGTTTTGAAGAGTAAAACTCAATATGTGGATCAACTGATTATAATTCGTGGATAATATTTATCTCAAACTTTTACAACTGTCTTTAGCTGTCAACTAACAGCTACACAGTTACGTTTATCAAATAGGTGACCGAACTCTTCAACTATCCGCAATCGAATGACCCTCCTCACGTGCCACATTCTAATTTTCCGCGTAACACCCTCGTTGGAACGTGATTGGGCAACGTCTCCTATTGGACGTTTGGAGCTATGCCAATCACTTTCAGCTCCTTAAGATTGAAAAACGTAACCGCAGCGGTGGTAGTTCGTCCAAACCAAAGTGTGAAAAGTGTGCGGGTACACAAATCACAAAACGGCCAAGTGCAAATATGCAATTTACGTTTGCAAAAAGTGTCACGTCAAAGGACATTTGCGTAAAATGTGTTCCAAAGTGAATTACGTAAATACGTGTGACGATGACATGGGTGATGACGATTATGGTAAGTTATATTATATCCGCTCCATGAGGGGAGAACCCATTGTAGAAACCATTTATATAAACAGCAAGTCTTATAGTTTCGAAATTGATAGCGGGTCTGGGGTTACTGTTATTTCTAATGATTTTTACAAGTGTCATTTCAAAGACGTGCCATTGTCGTGTACGCGTAAACAACTGGTATCGTACAACGGAAACCGAATCGCGTGCGCCGGCGTGGCGCGGCTGCCGGTGCGCTACGCGGGGCGCTCGTACGCGCTGGACGTGTACGTGGTCCGAGACGGCGGCCCGCCACTCTTGGGAAGAGATTTCATTTCGGAATTTCAATTGCAATTAACCCCGGTCAATTATTGCCAACCTACTGATAGTTTAATTAATCAGTTACAAGAGAAATATCCGCGACTATTTTCTGATGTTTTGGCACTTTAAAAAATTACACGGTAAAGTTAACTTTAAAAGAAGACGCTAAACCATTCTATTTCAAAGCACGGCCGATCGCTTTTGCCTTACGTAACAAAGTCGAAAAAGAGTTATACAGGTTAGTAGGGTTAGGTATCCTAAAGCCAGTAGAACAATCCGAGTACGCCTCACCTAGGATCAGTTAGGTTATGTGCTGATTACTCCGTGAGTCTTAACAAACAGTTACACATCGATCAATACCCGCTTGCAACAGTGAACGAGTTGTTTTCGAAACTATATGTGAGGCAGAAGTTCACCGAGCTTGACCTGTCAATGGCCTACAACCAGTTTATGCTAGATGAACATTCACAAAAATTCACATGTATAAATACACATCGGGGAATGTTCAAATACACTCGTTTAGTGTTTGGGTTGGCCAGCGCGCCGGCTGTATTCCAACTCGCCATGGAAGGCGTGCTGGCGGGGCTGGACGGCGTCCTCTGTCTGCTCGACGACGTGCTCATCACCGGCGCGGGCCACGCCCAGCACATGGAGCGGCTTCACGAGGTATTACACCGGCTACACTCAGCAGGCTTAACGTTAAAACGAGAGAAATGCGAGTTCTTCAAAGATGAAGTTTCTTATTTAGGATACAATATATCCAAAGACGGCATTAAAAAGTCAATAGACAAAGTCCAAGCTATGACAAATGCACCGGTGCCTACCAATGTTAATGAATTACAATCATTTGTAGGCCTAGTTTATTATTACAGGAGTTTTGTTCCTCACGCATCCAGCATCCTATGCCCTTTGTATGATTAATTGAAAAAAGGCACTAAGTGGACATGGACGGATGCCCATACCGCGGCCTTCATCAAAATAAAAACAATATTGGCCTCGGATCAAGTGTTAACACATTGAAATCTGAAGGCTAAACTTATTTTAACTGTTGATGCATCTCCCAGTGGCCTTGGTTCCATTTTAGCCCAGGTAGACTCTGATGGAGTTGAAAGGCCGATATGTTTCGCGTCACGCACGTTAAATGCCGCAGAAAAACGATATTCGCAGATACAAAAGGAAGCGACCGCAATTATATTCGGCGCAATAATATTTGTATGGCAGATCTGACCCATTCACATTAAGAACAGATCACAAACCATTCGTTCCAATTTTTGGCCATAAAAAAGGAATTCCAGAGGTGTCCCGCCTATCGATTACAGAGATACGCATTGTTCTTGAGCGGTTATAATTACGTAATCGAATACATAAAGAGCGCTGATAACAATGCAGATTATTTGTCTCGTGGGAGCTTGTACCCGCGGGTCGAGGACGCGCAGGACGGCGCGGGTGCGGCCCGCCGCGCTAGCGAGTGCGCGTGCACCAAGCAGTGCGCCGGCGCTGGGTGTGCGACCGCGCGAGTTATCTTGAACGCACACTCATGCAGTGCGCTGCGCAGTGCACTGCACGATGTGGCAAAACTTGTTACCCGCCGAGCAATTTGTATGCAAGTACATTGACAGATGGCGGAATGTCCCACTGTGCAGCGCGCCGCGCGGCGCACTGCATGATGGGGCAACACCCGCAATTGAAGCCCGAAATGTCAGTTCTGTATGAATTTTGTCTACGTTTTTCAATTTGGCCCCATCGTGCAGCGTGCGGTGCGATGTCAGTAGATGTCAACATGAAACGTCACATCTGACTGTTTCTTTTTACCAACAGTTCGAATCTTTCCTCTTTATGTGACACAGTTCACACACATATATCTGTCTACTTTTTTTAGTACAGATACAACGCGTGTGAATGAAATAGGAAACCGACCTTGTCAAAGAAAGTTTGACCGCTCGCTGATGCGTAAGCCCCTCCCCTTTTTCTGATTCTTTAACTTTATCGAAGTTGTTTCGCTTTCGTGATCCTGTCGTCATTCTCTTCTCAGTTCATCCCGAATTATAAATAAGGCATGTTTGGTTCTAGAACACTAGTTTCTAAAAAGAAATGCTGGTACTCGTAGAAATCTACATTTTGATTGGCACCTGTCAAACTTAAAACTGTAATAACTCTGAAACTATTTGCCTTAAAACGCTTGTTCCAGAACAGCAAATACTCATAGATATCGACGGGCACTATCATTTTTTTTAGGATCTAGTTTTCTAAGAGCAATGGTTTCCGAGTAATTTAAGTTATATACACTCTCTTTATACTTACTACTGATGTTATACTTTGTAGTTATAGTTTTGATTGAGCCACCATGGTATACACTCAGTTTAAGTAAACATTCGTAAAGGAAAGAAATAACTACGTTTTAAAACATTTTGGTGTAATAGTGGTGTGTGGTGCCGCCACCTCAAAGAATAGCACCACCCCATCTCTTCCCGTGGGTGTCGTAAGAGGCGACTAAGGGACAAATCCGAAAGGTGGGCAGCAGCATCTTTCTGGGTAGATTTACATCAACTGCACTGCGATCTCCAACCCGCCTGCCAAGCGTGGAGATTATGGCAATGACCTCCCCTTTCGTGGGAGAGGCCCGAAGTCCTGCAGTGGACTGTTATGGGCTGTGATGGTGGTGGTGGTGGTTGTAATATTGTCCCAAAATCATGTCTTCAACCAGTTGAGGACAAATTTAAGCAGTGCGGTTTATCCTACAACAGAATCAACCAATGTGAATAAAAATTCCTAACATGACCGAATCAATCTTCTGAATTTAAAAATTTTGAAGCTTTTATGTTATTTTTATTTATATCCTTAAGATAATTTAATTGAATGTATTATCATAGAGCCTGTAACCATCGGACAATCAATACGCTTTTAACGAAAATCGGCCAAGTAGTTTTTGAGCTAGAATAAACATCCATACAAACATTCATATCAATATACATACACACAAACCCCTTTCTCCCGCAAGAGTACGACATTGTCGACATACGACAGAGACGACATTGTTTCACTTGCTATGGTCCTGACAAATCTCTGTCGATTCTTCCACGTTTATCAACTTTACATACATAGATTGTTAACTTCATTACCCTCCCTTAGCTCCATCGTAGTCGGGTAAAAAGTATCAGTTATAGTATAGTATTCGCGGAAGTTGCATGGTTCAATTTCTATAGATATCACTGATGTTATACTTCTTAGTTAAAATATGGAATGACTTACCACGGTCTACAGATGGTGAATCTATGGACACCTGTCAGAAGTAAAAATCCAAAGAAAAAATTCGTTTTCAAAGATTTTAAAGTAAAACAACAACAGTAGTAAAGTAGCAACATGTCTTCTTCCGAGGATGAAGACATGTTGGCCGTACTGCAGATGGTTAATATGCAAAAATGTAGACGACCCCGACGTAAATATTGGGTGTACCCTATATGGAATACCGGTGAAAAAAATAGACTTACCAGTTGATGGTAAACCTGGAAATGTATCCGGACCGTTTTCAGCAGGTTTTCAGGATGTCACCATTATGTTATAATCAAATGTTAACCCGAGCCAGATCAAGGTTACAAAAACGGCACACAAATTGTAATGTCAATGTAGCATTGACAATAATATAAATTAAATAATCATCGTGGCGTCATTATGATGATGTTGACTTCAATATAATGTTATATGAGCTTGTTGAAAAACATCCTGCACCATACGATTATAATCGATCAGATTACTCTAAACGGAACGTGAGAGACAAGATGCGGATAATGATAGTAAGGAAATTAAACGGCAAATTACGTGGGGACAAAAATGTCTGACCATGCCAGCCCGCTAGGCACGGGAAGGAGAGTTCAACCCACGAAGCGATGTCTAGACGTCGATAAGAACGACATGCGTGCCAACAAACTCACCATCAAGGATACCGAAGACCGAGCGAAGTGGACCAAGAGGATTAGGAAGGCGGACTCCTGGCAACCGAAATTTAACACCAAGACGATGATAATGATGATCTTGGCGTCAAATCCTGACCCGGCGTCCGCTTTGACTATGATCCAAGATTTAGCAGATAAGGCAAATACAGTGGAACGACTGCCAACTGACCTCCATACATAAGGTCGACATAAGGTCAATAATCATGCGAGTCGTTTAAAATAACGCGCGTAAAAGCGTCGAAAAAGCTCTCGTGCAAACGTTGCCTAACTCACAATCATTCGTAAATCTCTCGTGCGAACGTTGCCTTACTTAAAAACCAGAATAACACCACCGTTTTCTTTGTTGTCACCGTGACGTGGCACTGCGTGGTGCGCCGCGCAGTGCACTGCACTGCATGAGTGGAGCTAGTCGCTTACGTGTGCTTCGTGACGGACGACAGCATGCCGGTCACGCTGCGCTGAGTGAATTACGTGAAGAGACAAAAAGGGACATAATTTTGTGCCGAGTGATTCAGCATATTTGAAAAGGCTGGCCACCAAAGGAAGTGACCTTCGCCTTAAACCGTATTATTTATGTCGAATTCAACTGTCACTCGAAAACGGTTGTATTATCAGAGGGCACAAAGTCGTACTACCACAAAAATTACAAAGTAAGGTTTTAAAGGAACTGCACTCGCATCTAGGTATCGTTAAAGCGAAAGCCGAAGCTCGGGCAGGGCTTTGGTTTCCGGACATCAATGAAACTCTCGAAAGAATGATATCTTCGTGCGATGTTTGCATTCAGTTACGCGCCTCCCCGCCCCGCGCGCCGCCGGCACGCTGGGATTGCCCAGGCCAGCCCTTCCGTAGTAGGTTACATATGGATTTTTTAGGGCCAATATGTGGTCATACATACCTGGTCATAGTGGACGCTTACACTAAATGGGTGGAAGTATACGACATGAATAGTATAACCAATACTCGTGCGGTAATAGACCGTTTGTACGAGTTTATCTCGAAGTTCGGATTACCGGCAACTATAGCAACCGACAATGGCACGGCTTTTTGTTCACTAGAATTCCAGAGGTTCTGTAATACTAACGGAATAAAGCATGTGAAATCACCGGTCCATCACCCGGCCAGTAATGGCCAAGCTGAAAGTTTCGTTAAAATTATTAAAAAGGGCATTAAATCTTGCGTTTTAATAACTCCAAATTCTAGGGAAGCGAAAACGAAGCTATTGAAATACCTAATGGACTATCGCAACTCCATTCATACTACCACGGGGTTTTCGCCTGCTAGAAATGGTTTTCGGTCATAAATTAAGAACGCTGTTAGATTTAATTAATCCAAAACCGTCGTCGTCCATGTCATCTCCCGTATCTAACCATGTTAAAGTAACGTATATAGTACAAGATTCTACAACCCTAGAAAAAAATATACATGGGACCAGCAATCTATAGATGATAAAGACTTACCGCAAATTTCTACGTCCGCAACTCCACCGCCGTCGTCGCCTGCATCGCCAAGCCCGCCGCCGCGTCTATCACCACCTGTTTCGCCGACGGACCCTACCAGCTCGTCATCGTTCCACGATGTTTCCGGATCATCATCGTCCTCCTCACCTGCACTGGCCACACACGATCCGAAGGGTGGAAGGCGAGACGAAATATATATCGCAAACCAGACCTCACCATCACCGTCCACCGAGGGTAATGTCAGTGCAGATGAAACGCTTGTTCAATCAGATGTTGCGCACAACACAACCAGCCTATCAGATGCAAGCAACCCAGCGGATCTTTTATCTGAAGATGAGTTCCAGGAGGCAGACGACTCAGCAGAGCAAACGGAGGAATCAGAACGATCCATAGTCAGGCCCATGCGATTGTTAAGGTGTGTCCAAACATAGAGCGGCATGTGTGCGCGGCAGCCGCGCGCGGCGTGCCGCGCTTTGTTTGGACAACAGCCGCGCGCAAACATTCGTCAATAGTCCTAACTAGAGCGCGGCAGAATTGTTTCCTGGACATGCCGCGTGTTGCTGCCGCGCTCGTGCCGCGCTATGTTTGGACACGCCTTTACGTGAACGTCCCAACGTAGATTATACTAAATTATTTTAGTAGGTACTGCCAACCACTTATTTAATTTTTCTTTTTTACCTTTTTTTTGTACACCTACCTATAAGTAACTACCTACCTACCTTCTATACAATAAACAGTGTGTCACCAATTGCCGTTGGTTTCATTTGTGTGCCCTGATACGTATATTTAACACAAACACATCTCAATTTATTGTGCTTTGAATAACGGTACAGTTATTTAACAGCAGCATTTTACCTGAAAATAAAACGCTTATTAAAATACTTACCTTTTATACTACACCATTTTTTATGCAAAAACACCAACAAAATTATCTACACAAAATACAGTAGATGACTTTAAAATAATCATCAGATGAATTAAAAACATCGTTTGGACCTGCGATGCCACAGACATGAACAAGATACACCTTCGAACATTGGCGTATGGCATCCTTCTTCTTGCGTCAGTGGTTAAATAACGATGAAATAAAATAATCATCCGGCGTTAATGTTCTGGTTGCGCTCTCGCGCCCGAGAGCCCGGAGTCCGCCTTGACCATGATCCCGGATTTGACAGATCAGATAATTACAGCGGAGCGACTGTCATCTGACCGTCGTTACCCAGTTACCAAGGAAACCTGACCAGATTGGATCATAGTTACACATTCAGTCGCCTGAATGTGCGGGTTTCATAACGATGTTTTCCCTCACCGTAAGAGCATCGGTTAGCATTCAACTAATGTATATGTATAACTCAGAAAAAAGTCATTGTGGCCACCGACGCTCCGAAATTTCTATATTTCACAGTTTTACAGCAATCCCATTTGGTTACAATTTAATATATATATATATATGAGTGTACTGCCAATTATAAAACTGCAATTTACAAATGGGATTAGTGAAGCTAAAAATACCATATAGCCACAAACGTATAAAATAATAACATAATGATAAACAGCAATATCGTGTACGTGCGTGAATATGTGTACGTGTGTCCGTTTATGCCTTTACCTACCCAAGTGATCACCGATAATAGTGACATCACGTAACTAACATCGTCCTTTACCGTGACTGTAGAATCTTTAGAACCCCGTGAAGAAGGGTGTGCGGTCAAGATAGAAAATATCGACACTTGGATAAATGCTTTTCATACTCATCTACAGCCCTATTGAGCGATGATCCTAACGTATAATTACTGCGCACGGGACGATGGTCGAGTAGAAGCGGCCAGCGGCCACCGCGTCACGCGCGCGGGTCAGCCGCTACTGTTTTTGTTTACCATTTCTGTAACTTTGATTAAACAATCACCAGAATTACACAGTATTAATAAATGTTATTTATTTATAGTCGCAGATAGTGATATCAATCACCAGAAATATAAGCACATACCACATTAAACTTACATCGTAAACACTGAGAGCCAGTAACTGTGCAGTGGTATCCAGGGATGGTTCCTCTACTCGTTTGGGTCGGGTGCCTGGCTATTGCTGACGGCGCTAGACGTAAGTTACATTATTGTTGTATTTATTAGGAATTGTACTTGTTGCGTTTATTAGGAATTGTTACTTTATAGTTCGTGAGTGCTGCCACGTTTTTAAATAGCAACATTTTACTAAAACCTTCGAATTTTTTTTCAAAACATACTTAACTGTGGGGCTGTTGGCCATCTCAGTGATCAACTGAATTAGACATATTACACTACTCTAATTTGGTAGACGCTATTGCCAGTGGTCAACGTAGACGACGTAGTGTAGAATTATCTAATATGCAGTGTGTGGCCTAGAACCGAGGCAAATATTAAAAACGGAGGCTGTATAGGTCACCAGTAATTAAATCATCATGGTCCCAACTAATTAAAATCAAAACTTAATGAAAGCGATAATATCGTATTGCAATAATCACTGATTATGAATCGTAACTTTAAATTCTTGTTGTGTGTAATGCATGGGTTTTGGTTACCTAGAATTTGTTCAGATAAAATACCAATACTCTAGAGAGTCTCTATTTTCAATATTAGCCCCGGTTCTAGGCCACACACTGTATTATATTAAACTTAAAATATTGGGTTCGGATTCGAACCCAATATTTTAACCCAATAGTTTACTGCGGCCATGTACCAATAAATATTTCTGAATTATGATTTAGATTTAGATTAGATTTATTTATTACTTTTTTGCAGTTTACATAATAATATTACCTTGATCATCATACATCTATAAAAGATATCGTCAATATAAATACAAAATTTATACAAATAAATGGTAAAATTTATTTATAAATCTATAAATATCAAGTAAATTAATAAATCGGAGTAATATATAAAAATAAAGATAAAAAATGTCCTGCCATTTTACCCAGGAGGTAAAATATTAAATTAAATACAAAAAAAAAACATAATTTACGATTAAATGCCAATAACAAAAATAACTACAACAATGTCAATAAGTAAATTAATTCATATGATAGAATGTTAATGGATGTGAATGTAAATAATATGCAAATAATAAGATTTATGTTATCCAATGTAATTGCAACAATGTCAATGAATTTATTCATGTATCACAAATAAAATTAAGTGTATTTTAAATAATAATAATTAAATTAATAATGCTTAATCACCAAGAATGTTAATTTCAAAAAAATTCAGTATAATTTTTTTATATGGAAGGTATTCATTTCATTATCACAGCCCACAACAGTCCACTGCAGGACTTTAATTAGTTACCATGCTGGTCGCTACACAGAGCTCCCGGGTTCGATTCCCGGCCAAGCAGAAATTGCAATGATGAATTTTAATTTCTGTTACGGGTCTGGGTGTACTATGTATAATAAGTATGTATTAAAAAAGTATATATGTAGTTTATCAGTTATGTAACATAACACAAGCTTTGCTTACTTTAGGGCTAGATGGCGCTGTGTGAATTTGTCCAAGCATATAATTATACGGGGATTATTTTCTGCGAGTGCAGTTCGATGCTGGACTGGAGCCAGTTGTCCCGCGTCTCTTAAATCAAAGCTCCCAAGATTACGCCTCAAGTACATAAATACATCATCATCATCTTTACGTTAATGTCCCGGTTGTGCTCTCGCGCACGAGGGCATGGGGTCCGCCTTGACCATGATCCAGGATTTGGCAGGTCAGGTAATTATAGTGGAGCGCCTGCCATCTGACCTCCATGACCTTGCTACCAGGGGAACCTGACCAGATTGGATCATGATTACACATCCAGTCGCCTGAATGTGCAGGTTTCATCACGATGTTTTCCCTCACCGTAAGAGCATCGGTTAGTATTCAACTAATGTACATAACTCAGAAAACAGTCATTGGTACATGGCCGGATCGGGATTCGAACCCGGGACCTCTGGCTTACGAGTCGGATACTCTAACCGCTCAGCCACCGAAGTGCATAAATACATATACTTATGAATAACAAGAATAGCGTCATTATGCGATCAAACGGTGGCATAGGCCTTCCGTGATAACTGACGAAAGGTCGTTTACGAAGGCTAAGAACAAAGTGTTCCTGAGCGCCGATTCTTGCGAAATTCCTACAGTGATGTCACCCGCTGTGGACCTGTACCTAACTTCATCTCTATCTAGTAGGAATTATTTAATTAGATCATGAGAAATATCTGTAATTTTTTCCAATAATAAGTAATGTTAAATAACGACAAAGGCCTTCGAAAGGTCACAAAAATATCTATCTTGTACTTTTCATCCCAGTGATAACTCAATCTACAGCATGTGATTCTATTATTGTAGATTTGTTCTTCCTATACGCATACTGTCGGTCAGTCGGTAGGTCGTTTCGTTGGGTATTTAGTCAGTTACCATTTACTGTTACCGTTGTCCTGTCTTCATTGATACTATTATTATGCTTTGTTTTGTTGTTTTATACATACTCTCCTCTTTTAATAGCTGCTAAATTTCTTTTGATGTTTTTTGCCTTTTGTAAGCGTTATCTGTGGGAAATTTTTGGTCACGCAAGTCGGTTGATTTCACTGAGTCTTGATAGTACTCAAAGTATTGATATTTCTTATGATGGGAATTCACCACTTATCTCGCTACAGCCCTCGAAGTTATTTATGAAAGTAAATATAATAGAACCACGCTAAGTCCGAATCGACTGACAGTGGTAGAAATTATAAAGTGTGGATATGGCAATATCGATTGGATAATCTGTCCTTGTCAGTCATTGCCTATTATTATTTAGGCGATTCGCACACTGGAACACAGCACCGTACGGTTGTGCGTGACGTGCATTTGTGCGTGACATAAAGTTCTTTGAGATGTCATCGGTTTCTATGGAAATCACGCATAGTCGAACATAGTTCTTTTTCTATGACATATTTGACACGCGTCATTATTGCCATGTAGGTCTACTGTAATACGTACTGAATTTAGTACTGACTCCAAAGAAATTGTAGGTATATATTAGCTGAATCTACGGGCTGTTCCTAATGAAATGTACAAAATATCTAATGCTTTGTGGGGATATTTTCTGATTGTTCAATGCAATATATAAAAGCCAAAGCCGACAAGGATCAAGAATACATTATAAACGTGGCGTAAAAAGGAACTAACGGTGCCGCACTCCAATGTGCCAATCGACTTAACAATATTTTTCAAGTCAGTCAAATTCTTTGTTATGACTTTTATGAATGACGTTCTATGACGGATAAACGATATGGCATAAGTTGCCATACAGAGATTTTTATTTTATTCTTTTTAAAAAGCGATTCGGACTTAGTGTGGTCCTACTATAGTTCATAACTAGCTCAGGAAATTGGAAATATATTTTATGTGGAAAGTGTATGTCAATATAACAAGTCAAAATGTGAAATAATCTATCACATTTAATATTAATGTCAATGTTTTTATCTAAAGTAAATTGTCAATTATAATTATTAAAAAATAATGATGAAATTGTAGTTTTGTAATACTTTATAAATCGCCGCCTGGCGTATGAATTATGGGTTTAATTGTATTTGTATCCTTACACCATTTTAATAGCGGTGCGCTGTGTCACTTATTACTGCAATTATATTTATTTATTTATTTATTTTATTTAAAACTTTATTGCACAATATTACGATTGGCGGACTTAAAGCCATTAAGGCTTTATCTTCCAGTCAACCAGTAGACAATGCAGAAAGAAATTATATACCTATATCCGCTTCTCACGAGCCCACAATCTATCGATAAACAGCTACCCGTACCTTTGTCAACCCTAGTAGGAAAGTCGACACAGTTTTGTATATTATAGCAGTTTAACAGTCCGTCCAATTTCCAATGCAGGTTATTGTCCGTTAGATAATCTACGTTTGCTTCGTCAACGATGAGAAACATTTTACTTTCGTCAGTGATTTTAATAATCAATGCTTCAAATGCAATTTAAATCGTCCTATCACAACCCTATCAATATTATTTTGTACGTAGTTAATTGAATTTCACTAAGTTCACAATCGTATTCGACGGCTAGACTTTGACGGTCGTCCCGGATGCGGTACTGCACCCGTTTCTCTACAAACCAGAACATAGGGATTGTGTTGTGACAGGACTGTGTCAAGTAGTCTCGTTTTACGTTCTGGACCAAACATTTTGGTCGTACCAATGAGTCTTTTCTGTGTACTTTAGTTGGATAGAAACCGATGCTCTAACGGGAAGGGAAAACATTGTGACGAGACCTGTTCATTCAGTGTGTAACTCTGATTAAATCTGCTCAGGTTCACGTGGTAGCACGGTCACGGAGGTCAGATGGCAGTCGCTCCACTGTAACTATACAATCTGCTAAATCTAGGCTTTTTACTGTCTCACTGGTGTAAAAATTAAAGTATTGATGAGAGGTAGGGCACAGCGGGATATCCCGTTCGAATAGGAGCTGTCCGACTTGGGAAGTACCTCCACCTTACAGAATACCGCAGCTAAACAATACTCTTTTAAATAGTATTGTGTTTCTGCCGGTGAGTAGTTTCCAGTGCTCTATGGGGTGGGGATTTGGGGAACCGTGGCTTTGGTCGTGGAGGGGCATTTGCCTTTTTGCTGCCAGAGCAACGTGTTATAGAGGTTGGCAACGCATTAGCGATTGTCTTGGTTTTGCTAATGTCTATAGGCAGTGGTGACCACTTTCTATCAGGTGGCCCGCTTGCCTGTTTGCCTACCGTATTACATAAAAAAAATCACTTCGAGTATAAAGTCTGTCTTAGTAGTAGGCGGTTTGAACCCCTCGCTTCCTTCAGGGTTCTATATACGAACCGAAATCCCGAGCATAGCGACAGTCCATCGCTACGCTCAGGCTCCAATTTCGTATGGTTCGTATACCCTTGGTATGGTTTCTACTGTTAGTGGCTTAATCTGAATGATTTTATATTAACAAACTCTTTTATAACTTTAACACATTACAAACTATAACTCGTAGGACGTAGGAGTACTTGAATGTAGTCACCATAGAAACCACTTTATTGTCGTAAAAACAACATAGAATATAATATATAGGTACTAAAGGTGAACTAGACAGACGAGCGTCTAGCAGACATTATCAAATTTACCAGACATTATCTGAACTATTCAGAAGCGATTCAAGTTTAATGGCTCCCGGATACAATACTTATAATACAATTTTGCTGGAGTACGAGCAGTATCAGTAACTAAAGACACTCTCTTTCGCATTTGGCCTATGCCTATCGTCTCCGCATGCTTAGGTGAAAAGTTATGTAAGGTGGCAAAAAAATCTTACGGCACGCCTTATGGTAAGCAGTAACTGCAGCCTATGGACGATTGCAAAACCAGGGGCATAACGCGCTGTCAACTTCTTGAAGAACTCAATGATGTTAATATGCGGCGATCTCTTATTGTGAAAGAAGAAACTTTAATAAGAACAATAGAGTAACGTCTCTCAAATAACTTATTATGTTATTATTTCAGTGTCAACTGCTCCTCTATTCGGCGCCCCTATTCTCGCTGACGCAAGCACGCAAGCTGACAATGGAAAAATCAATGTAAATAATAGACCGAGTAACGCCGATTTTAACTACACCACACCTTTTCTTTACGACGATATCTACAATGATGAACAAAATATAGAAGACACAACGGATACACCATTTGAGAATGAGTCAAGCACAACTAAAGATGATACGAACAGAGATGATGAAACTGACAGGAATATAAACCATGGATTTGGCCAGATTGGCAGTGGTTTTATCAATGATTACTTCACAACACCCGCACAAAGGGAGAAAGTACCATCAAATACCATTAATGCTGATTCAGACAGAGAAAGTAAAAGAGTAATTGAATCTAAGACTGTCGTTACTGAAAGAAATATCAAACGGTTCTATGAACATCTAGTGAAACCTAATAAGAAGCCAAATTATACTTTTGATGACGTTAATGATGATGCCGATCGTATTACGGAAAGGAGTAACCAACGATTTGGTAATGCCGTTAAGAGTAAACCTAATAAGTGGAACAGTAATACTTTTGATAAAAGTAGTAATGAGGAGCATCCTAAAAGTCACCCATACGCTCATGATGAAGATGATAAAAAGGTAATTGAATGGACCGAACATGTTACTGAAACGAATAACAAACGATTCAGTAATGGTAATAAGACTAAACCTAAGAAGAGAAATTTAGGTAACAGTAATGATGACGAGTATTCTAAAAGCAATGAAAACGTTGATGCTATAAATGACAAACGAGTAAGTGAATTGGAGGACCATGTTGCAGAATGGAATACCAAACGACTTGGTTATGGTGGTAATAGTAGCCCTAATAAAAGAACCGGAAATGCTTTTGGTGCCAGTAACGATAACAAGTATCCTATAAGTGCTGAAAACGTAGACGTTAACAGAAAAGTTATTGAATCAGACGACCATGTTACTGGAAGAGATAATAAACGATTGGACAATAGCCTTCAGAATAATTCAAATGACAGAAATGATAATAGTAATGACAATGACTCAAAAATATTACCGTTTGATAACTCTGATGAAGACTACAATGACAGAATATATAATAAACACAAGGATCAATTTTATAAAAGTCATATTCCGAGCAGCAAATACCCCAAGCAAGAGATTCCAGGCAGTAACATACATTTGCACGTACATATTTATAACAAAGGTACAAACAACTCTCGCAGACAGGATACTAACGATGGAAATATCTCCCCCGCAATAGACAGTCAAGAAAGCAAGAATAACCTTCCATACTGGGAACAGGGAAGTTTTGAAGAAAGCAACGAAAAGAATTACGATTTTTCAGTTAAACATAATAACAATGAGAATGGCCGTAAACCAAATAGGATCAGCCACTCGAGAGACAAAATTAAAGCAAATACTGAAGGCAAATCTCTTAAATCATGTAAACAGTGCCATTTTAAATATTATAAAACAAGTCACCATTATTCTAATAAAGAAAACATTCCAAGGGCTCATCGATACTATCATGTGACAAAATATGACACGAGTAGAAAACATTACCATGACGACAGTCGAACTCATATCCGTAAGTCTCGCACCGAGCCCCGAAATAATCGGCATGGTTGTAATGATGTACGTAAAGAACACTTACGATATTTTGGTAGATTTAAAAAATCAAAGGTTAATGGTTATAATCATCATCACGATAAAAGGACTAAAGGAAAAAATAGTAATAATTATTATTCAGAATCAATAGGGAATCATGGTTATTGGAACCACCATAAGTGTAATTCATTTAGGCATAACAAACCTAAAAATCATCATTATTCATCATCAAACAGGAATCATTGTTATTGGAACCACTATAAGCGTGATTCATTTAGGCATAAACACAGAAAATACAAGATACACAATATTTATAATGAAGAAAGCAACGAAAAGAATTACGATTTTTCAGTTAAACATTATAACAATGAGAATAGCCGTAAACCAAATAGGATCAGCCACTCGAGAGACAAAATTAAACCAAATACTGAAGGCAAATCTCTTAAATCATGTAATCAGTGCCATTTTAAATATTATAAAACAAGTCACCATTATTCTAATAAAGAGAACATTCCAAGGGCTCATCGATACAATCATGTGACAAAATATAACACGAGTAGAAAACATTACCATGACGACAGTCGAACTCATATCCGTAAGTCTCGCACCGAGCCCCGAAATAATCGGCATGGTTGTAATGATGTACGTAAAGAACACTCACGATTTTGGTAGATATAAAAAATCAAAGGTTAATGGTTATAATCATCATCACGATAAAAGGACTAAAGGAAATAATAGTAATAATTATTATTCAGAATCAATAGGGAATCATGGTTATTGGAACCACCATAAGTGTAATTCATTTAGGCATAACAAACCTAAAAATCATCATTATTCATCATCAAACAGGAATCATTGTTATTGGAACCACTATAAGCGTGATTCATTTAGGCATAAACATAGAAAATACAAGAAACACAATATTTATAACATGCACCATAAATATAAAGGAAATAATTTTAAAATATGGAAGTCCTATAGAACACCAAGAAAATATATTAACCGGCGTAATTATTAGTTAAGGCCAAAAATTATTACAACTATACAGGGTGTAAATAGACCGCTAGCATTAATTAAAACATCATATTCTACACATGAAATTGAATAACTTTCCCAAAGAAACAACCCCGCGCAAACTCATAGTTTAGGCAGAAATCAAGAATAAAAAAAAAGTTATAGTTTTGTACTAAAAATATGAAGTATCGATAACCACATCGTTCATAATTAATTTAGACGATCAAAGTTCAAAGTTAAGTTGAAATAAATGCACTTTAAGTAAAAGCACGCAATGTAAAGGCCGGCCACTGGTCACGTGGGCGAGCGAGAGGCGTGCGCCGGACGATGAACATTGTGCGTCGCAAATAATTATTTATTTAAGGTAGCAAAATTATTAAGTCATTTCCGCGGGTATGTTTCTTGGGGAATGTTGTTCATAGGTAGAATATGGGGTTTCAATTAATGCCAGCGGTCTTTTTACACTCTGTATATGTATTGATAATAAAAAATGTATGTATCCGATTTCATTTCTAGTTCTCGGGCCTTATTATGAGATATTTTTAAGGAAATTAATATTATGACAGTACCGTGTTTACCTATATTTAAAAAAATAGTGTCAGTTATTGCAATAACTCAGACACTCATAGTTACAATACCAGACAAGGATAAGATCACAGAAAGCTTTAGTTAGACTGTCAAAAGTTAAATCATCATTTCTGGGGCACTGTGTGTTTTTATATAAATAACCACAGGACATCCAGCAATTGCCCCTACATATTAACGCCGGTTTATATACCCCGGTCCCGATACTGGAATGTTAATATAAATAAGTTGCCGATGTTATTTATTTGAGAAAACTATTTACATCCTGTATAGCTTAACAAAACTATTTAAATTGAGTTCAATGTAATAACTTTATATTTTATGTATATTTACAATACAATATCTAATAAAACTGTTTGAATGTTCTTTTCGTCTTATGGCCGCACCTTTGAACATACCTTGATAGAATTTATACTAGCAAATTCGATTTTAAAAAATATTCGTAAAGGAAAATGACCTAAAATGGGTAAGCGATCGTACGCTGCCATGTCAATAAGTAGTGCTGACGGGTGCATGTTCCGAGAGTAGCCGAATATTGTACTTATATTTTAGCGCTATCTAACTTTAAATTAAGACAAAGAGTTATCTCGGTTTAACTTTCATTTTGAAGCCTTTCATTGCTTTACAAAAATATGAGCAAAAAGGTATGGTTTTGTATGAAAAAATTATTACAAAATGGATTACATGAATAACTTGTTATTTCAATCTATTATTATATTAGACGGGACTTGGACGCGACGTACCTTTATGATTTGTTTTCCCGACGTTTCGGTAGGGTTACACCCACCGTGGTCACGGGACGACTGCCGTGGAAGGTGACAGCCAAACAAAATAAATAACCGTAAGACACAAGAGTTATCGTCGGACGCATCCGTGGATATCGTGAGTGTTGTGTGTCGTGCAGTTCCGAATCAACAACAAATTGTCAATTTTATGGGAGGGTAGGAGTCTACCAGCACATCACCGCAGCTGTCACCTCCCACGGCAGTCGTCCCGTGACCACGGTGGGTGCGCTCGTAGCATCCACAACGAGAAGAATGTACAAGTGGATAAGCGGTACCTTACACGGGATTGTAGAGTCACCAACCGCTCTAAGAGATACAGCGAAGGGCTTATTTTAAGTGTTGCAAACCGCACTCGGTGTAGGCTTTTTTATACCGGACGGCCCTACTCATCGCGAAAACAAAATCAAAGTAATAAATATTAGAGGGAACAAGCGGTACCTAACACGGAATGGTAGAGTCACCAACCGCTCTAAGAGGTGCAGCGAAGGGCTTATTTTAAGTGTTGCAAACCGCACCAGGTGTAGGCTTTTTTATATCGGACGGCCCTACTCGTCACGAAAACAAAATTAAAGAAATAAATATTTGGGGAATCAAGCGGTACCTAACACGGGTTTGGAGAGTCACCAACCGCTCTAAGAAGATGCATCTAAGGCTTATTTAAAGTGTCGCGAACCGCACTCGGTGTAGGCTTCTTTATACCGGACGGCCCTACCCATAACACGAGCGAGAGAGAAAAATAATAATAATAGAAGAACTAATAAGTTCTAGGAGTTTAAATCTTAAAGTCCTTAACATGCCATCTAGCACAAGATCCACAAGGATCTTCCAAAAGATAAACCAAAGATGAGAGCTTCTGAATTACCTTACATCTAATAAAGCGGGGGGCTAACTTTTTAGAAAAGTATGAACCAGCATCACTAATCACATAGTTTTTACGCCATACAATATCACCTACGTTAAATTCTTTAAAAGTTCGTCTCGTATTATAATGAGACGCATTCTTTATATGAGCACTATGCAGAGCAACCTGAACCCTGTCAAAAAGATGTGCCAAAGTACCAATATTTTCAGCATAAGTATCTCTAGGTATAGAGAGGTGTATAGAGAACCACAAGTAATGATCTCACGACCAAACACAAGAAAAGCTGGGGAATATCCAGTAACAGAATTAACTGAATTGTTCATGGCCGATTGGACAACCGGAAGAAAAGTATCCCAGCTGCGATGATCGCTACCGACCAGAGAAGCTAAGGCGGTAATAATGGTTTTGTTATATCTTTCAGTAGGATTCACTTGCGGGCAATAATTAGGAGTGAAAGAAGCGAACGGAATTTTATATTTTCCGATCAGATCGTGGAACTGACGTGATTGAAACTGAGAACCATTATCCATAATAATAGTCTGCGGGACACCATGTGTCAGAAATACAAGTTCCTCCAAGATCTTAATGATAGCAGCTGCTGTGGCCTTTTTAAGTGGGAAAAGAAGAGAAAATTTTGTGAAACAGCAATTTACTACAAGAATATGCTGACTTCTTAAACGGGTCATTGGCAAGGGCCCAATTAAATCAAGAGAAATGCATTGAAATGGCCTGGAACAGATCCTAGGCTTACCCATCAACCCATAAGGAGAATGATTGGTGTGCTTATAAGCAAGACACGACTCGCATGAGGAGACGTAGCGGGCCACATCCTTGAACATTCCCGGCCAGGAATATAATAGTGTTAATTTCTTATAAGTTTTAAAAACTCCTAGGTGTGGTACCGCAGGCAAACCATGACACCCTTTAATAAGACTCTCCCTTTCGTCAGGATGTGGAATCTGCTTCCAAAGAAAATCATTCGTTAAAGAACATGGGCTACGTAAATAGTGAAATAATTTGTCTTGAGTGATTCTATAATCAGGAAAACGTTCCGGTTCATTACGACATCCAAGTAAAAGTTTATTGAACTTTGTAAGTGCAAGAGGCTGGTTCGCGTCCACAGCTAACGGAGCTACCGGTAAACAAACAACCTCATTTTCAGGGAAACGAGATAAATAATCTGGTACTATATTATCCTTTCCTTTTTTATGTTTAAGTACGAAATTGAAACAAGAAAGCCGTAGAGACCATCGCGCTAATCTTCCCGTAGGATTAGATAGATTGAGAAACCATTTTAGAGCTGCATGATCAGTGAAAACAGTAAACTGTTTGCCATTGTCTAGATAACAACGCCAATGTTCCAGCGCGAAGATGACAGGGAGAGTTTCCCTTTCAGTCGCGGAATAATTCTGTTCATGAACATTCAGAGATTTGCTGATGTAAGCAATAACAACCTCTGAACTATCGCGCATTTGAGTAAGCATAGCGCCAATACCTAAATTCGATGCATCGCAATGCACATTAAATGGCAGGTCAAAATCAGGACTAGCCAAGATTGGAGTAGACATCAAAAGATTCTTCAACTTCAGAAAAGCCGCCTGGGCCTCAGGGGTCCATAGAAACTTTGGCGCGTTCTTCCCCGATGAAGAAAGTTTGTTTAAGGGAGCCATTATTATTTTTTTTAAAAGCCAAATACTATAGCCAAAATACAGAAATACTGTCTATCTACTTTAAAGACATGTGCTTGTCTTCTAATAGAATTTAAAGAAAGGGAGCAACCATCATAGTCTAGGCGCTCGAATCTATAAAATAAGTGATTTAGGTAGGTTATAATTTTATTGGAGGTAACTGAGGTAAACCTCTTTTGGAGAGAGTTAAGTCTCTCTTCTACATAGAACAAAACTTACTCTATCTGAGCAACATCCTCATCTAGTGGCAAAGTTGACTCAATTACATCAGCCGAAAAAGTCTTAGAAATGAGAAGAATTTATTTTTTTAGTCCAAATAAATCATAAACGGGCGTTTCTAAACGTATTCTCTTATAAACGTATAAACGATATTGTTTAAGAGCTTGAAGTTAATAGGACGAGCCATGATTACTTATTCAAAAGCCAAATATTAGTGCCAAAATACAGAAATACTTTCTATCTACTTTAGAGACAGTGCTTGTCTTGCTTTAGAATTTAGAGAAATATATAGTTAGATATATAGTAGTTATGTTAGCACCGCCAGAGGGTTTCCCTGGGACCCGATGCCAACGTAATAGAATTGTGTGTATAATGTTATGATGGTTAGCACCGCCAGAGGGTAGCCCTGGGACCGATGCCAACGTAGTAAGATGTTATGCAAGCTAGCACCGCCAGAGTGTAGCCCTGGAACCGATGCCAACGTAGTATAGATGTAAGTATAATGGTATGTTAAGAGTGTTGAGTATGAATATTAATATATATATTTAAAGATTTTATTTACGCATTTACGCAAAATAATTCATAGTGAATTAATATATTACTAGTATAACTATTTACTTCTGGACTGAAATACCACGTATGAAGGCGCCAAACTGTAACGTAACAAACTGCCTAGCAGTGGGTCAGGTTCAGTTGTAAAATAAGGAATGCTCTGTTAGAGGTCAGTAGCAAGCTATTTTATGAGAGATTAATTGGAGGTCGGTAGCCGACCCCTTGAGCAAAGAAAACAAAAGAATTAGGGTAGTGGGTATGTATTCAGTCCATCTGTAATCTATTTAAAACAAGGAATTTATCAAAAATAATCTACAAAAGCACAAACGTTATAAAAAAGAGTTTGTCCACATAACCTTCTGTCCGGGCTGGCGCACTTATTTCACTTTTCAACGCAGACCGAAAGTACCGGTTTGTGAACTGGTTGAGCGACTACGTCAGCTTGGGATTCTTATAGGAGTTGGTGGTTCATGCGACTAGGTGCATATCCTTAGAACTGGGTCTTCGGAGATAGAATTTGATGCTTCATAGCATATACTTTTTAGATTTATACTGCACACATAATAACTTTTGGCGATTTATTATCTCAAGGTAACGTCACGTTATAAACTATTCACCTCCAAGGCCGAAGGCTGGGAAAACAAAACTAAACTGAATCCCTCTCTGCTTCCTCTACTGAAGGCTCGGGTCCTCGTTTAAAAACCATTTGGCACTAAGAAAGATAAGATCTTGTTGGCCAGTAGTCATAGTCAACCAGCCAGTTCCCGAAATGGTCCATATTAATTTTCGGACGGTCTGGTGTTCGACAGCCAAGAATATAATTCATGCCGACCTGATGAGGAATTGGATCCAGCAGTTATCTAGAATAAGAGAGGCACAAAAAAGATTAAAATCTCCTTTGACTATTAAAATTTCCACTTGTCATCAAATGACATGACAAGAGTAAAATAACAGAAAGAACCCGCTCTCAATAAAAATGCGGATTTATGTGTATAATTCGTATTGGAAACTGTATATAAATCAAACCCTATCGAATGCAACTTCCGAAGCATTGGGGCCCGTCCGGATCCATAATATTTAAAAAACAAGAAGTTACGAAGGTAAGAATCCAGACACACGCCATTGCCCCCTGCTTTTCATTCGGAAACCATCATTACTTTTATCATTTGGGTGTCTATATATCAACAGAACATTCCCCAAAATCTATTATAATCAAAACATTAATAGAACGTAGTAATCAACATAGTCTGATATACAGAATAAACTTAATTTTCCAGGGAGGAATTATGGACAATCAGAGCCAAATCCAAAGATACCCATAAAAAGTGACAAATTGAAAATAAAAAGCATCAACATGCTACACAAAAATGTGTCTAATAGTCCTAATAACCGTAAGTATTAACACAAGTCAAAGCAAAACCCTATATTCTATTATATTCAATTTAAATTAAACACATTAGTAAAAACGTAGTTACATCAAAAACAGAATTAACATATTTTCCAGGAAATAATGATTGACAATCAGAGCCTGAAGGGCCAGATCCAAAGATGCCCATAATAAACTAATAAAGATGGAAAAATTAAGAATAAAAGTGTCAACGTGTTGAAAACAACGTTTAAACAGGAGTCCTCATAACCGTAAGTATTACATAAGGCAAAGTAAGATCCTACAACGTCAGAGTCCCATGTATTTCTAACGTAAACTACAATACCTTCATTTTGAGTTCTATTAGATGATGTTTTATAGAATATTGTAGTTAAAAATATGGCATTAATTACAAATAGTCATTCAGTTATTTGCTCCACTGGGGGCAGATCGAGTACAGATGCAATCTTCAGAACTGGCGACTCTGTCTTTTTCCTGAGATATACAATACCACGTGAAGTCCAGCAGAATTGACATTTATTCTCATACGCAAATTCTCTAGCGTGCCTGAAAATTTTCCTTGTTTTGAATGTGAGGGATTCGGAAATAAATATTCGGTTTGCCTCTTCTTCGACTTCAAGATGTTTTGTTGACAATTTTTCCTTAGGGTGCTGTTTACTATACATTTTGTATCCCGTTAGGAGCTTATCTTTGTTGTTGACTGTCGTAAATTCTACCACAATGGGTTTATTTGTTTCTCTTTTCGTGTTTATTCGGTGAATGTCCTTTATGCTGGTCTCGTTAATATCTATTTTTAAAACAGAGCAGATTTTACTGAAAGACTCACACAAATCAATCTTGTTTTCGGATTTTAACAACTTAGGAACGTTGCGTATTTCTACCTCTGTGGCCCGATTTTTCTTTTCGAGTTGCTCAATACGGTTTTCGAGCGCTTCGATGTGTTTTTGGGTGTCTTTTATCTCCGCCTTAAAATTATTCAATTAATCTTAAATTATATAATTTATCTCGCCGCATGGCAATTACTTTGTGATAGGTTTAACAACAAAAGATTGCTTATAAACCACCATTTAAAGTCATTATTCCATTTTCAACCCATTACGCGCGAATCAGAGCGAGCAATTAGATTTTTAGTTGACGAAGTCACTAAAAACTTAAGAGCTTTATCCAGCCTCGGGCAACCCACCGATCAGTGGGATACATTAATAATATTTATGTTGTGTTCTAAGTTGGAGAATATCACATTAATGAAGTGGGAGGAGCATCGCAACAATATTGATAAAATCCCAACTTTGGAACAATTTTATAAATTTCTGATTGATCGTGCTGACATATTAGAGGCAATCAATCGCAACAAGTTACAAAATGACAACAAATTTCCAAATTTTAATCGAAATTCAACCTACACAGCTGCCTAGCGGTGTCAAACAATCGCAGAATACTAAGTCATATGCTGCAGCTACTAGTTCAGATAACCAACACAACTTTCAATGCTTAATATGTGGATCAAATCACAAACTATATGATTGTCCTACTTTCAAATCCAAATCGACTCACGACAGGTGGGCCGATGTGAATAAATACAAATTATGTTCAAACTGCCTAAGGCCAGGACACTCAGCTAAAGAGTGTCGCTTAGGTCCATGTAAACAATGCAAAAAGAGACATAACACTCTTCTACATGCAACAACAGATTCAGATTCTACAAATGTGTCAGTAGAGGACAGTGTTGATCAAGTTGTAAATTTTTCTAAGCAAAGTACAAATCAGGTTTTGCTGTCAACAGCGCAAATAAAAGTAACTAACCCCATAACTAATGAAGCAAAAGAGGTATGCGCACTTCTAGACTGTGGCAGTCAGTCCTCCTTCATTAGTAAACCATTGCAACCACAATTAAAACTTAAATCTAATACTACAAACTTAAAGCTAATACTACTAATGTGATCGGCATTGGAAATAATACAAATAATCAAATAAAAGAAACATGCACTATACAAATAAATTCAAGTAATACATACAATCAACACAATGTCAAATTATCCTGTTTTGTTTTGAATGAAGTTACTTCATCAGGCGAGTTGCCAAAAACTCCAATTAATTTTAAACAATTCAACCTGCCAAAGGGTATTATTTTAGCCGATCCTAAATTCCACCAACCACTACCCATTGATGTATTGATTGGTGCAGACTTGTTTTGGGATATCGTGGGATGTCAACAAAAATCTCTCGGTACTAATAATCCTAAATTAATCGAATCAAAATTCGGATGGCTTATATCAGGTCCTATAAAAACAAAAACCTTGGAATCATGCACTAATTTCAAATACAAACAGTAATTTAGAAATCCGACTTACAAAATTTTGGGAGTTAGAAGAGCTACCTCCAAAAACAGTATTAACGAAAGATGAAAAGTATTGCGAACAACAATTTGTCAATACTACCAGTCGTTTAAGTTCAGGCCGATTTTGCGTAAGACTGCCATTAGTTGACTCGCCTTTCTGCTTGGGAAACTCGTACAATTTAGCTAAAAAGAGATTTCTTTATTTAGAAAAAAGATTTCGTAAAAATCCAGATCTAAAAAGGAAATATGTTAATTTCATTCGAGAGTACTCGGACTTAGGGCATCTATCAGAGTCTCTAGTCGCAATCCCTAGTCCATCATATTTTCTTTGTCACCATGCAGTCCTAAAGGAACAAAGCGAGTCAACCAAACTGCGTGTGGTTTTCGACGGATCGGCCCCTACCTCATCTGGCTTCTCTGTAAACGACATCCAAATCGTGGGCCCAAACGTCCAAGACTCTCTTTTCTCCATTCTGGTAAGAGCGAGGCAGTACAAATATCTTTTAACTGAAGATATAGAAAAAATGTATCGCCAAGTTGTGGTTCATGAAAATGATCGCAACTTCGTGGGTGCCGCCAAGGAGCATCAATTACTATTGGAGTCTAACAAAGAATCTTTATCTGACTTTGCAGCTCAACAGAGTATAAAGTTTTATTTCATTCCATCATATGCTCCTCATTTTAGCGGTATTTGGGAAGCTGGTGTTAAATCCGCTAAACACCACATAAGGCGTGTTATGGGAACACTCACCTCACTTTTGAGGAAATAACGACTCTTTTTGCTCCAGTGGAGGCCATACTTAATAGCCGTCCCTTGTGCCCCTTATCTTCCTCTCCTGACGATTTCCTTTCCCTCTCCCCAGGGCACTTTCTCATTGGGAGACCAATCACTGCACTGCCTGCGCCGTCACTGGAGAATCAAAAGGAAAGCAGCCTGAAAAGATATGCCCGTTTGGAGCAAATAAGAAAACATTTCTGGCAGCGGTGGCAAAAGGAGTACCTCGCCGAATTGCAACAGCGCACTAAATGGAAGACAGATACCACTCAACTGAAACTTGGCGATCTCGTGCTGCTCTAAGAAGATAATGTACCTCCTCTCTGTTGGCGATTTGGAAGAGTTACTCACATGTATCCTGGCGCAGATAGAATAACTCGTGTCGCAGATGTAAAAACGACTCGTGGATGTTTCGTCGACCCCTAGTACGACTATGCCCTCTACCGAAGCTTGAAGACATGAAAATAGCTTGGAAGACGAGCCTTTCAACCGGGGGACTATGTTTAGGCAACAACGCCTACAATAATGTCTCCATAAACATATGCTAATGAAAACTATCAGGCGTTCCATCTCAAACTGTCATTTACCTATCTGCATCATCATTACGTCTCTGTCTTCAACAACAGTTCTACACTAAACCTTTTTTATTATAAATTAATACCTGAAGAAATAAACAAATAAGTTATAAAAAACCTTGTGTTTTCATAATGTCCTGATGAGACAGTATGCCCAGGTGCAAATTAGGTATAAGTGTTTATTATTATTATTACCCATATTTATTTTCATTCTTAGGTCTAAATTTTTTACAATACATATATATGAAAAATAAATATTATAAAAAACCTAAACCTAGAGTACCACCGGCACCGGGGCGAGGCCCAAGCTACCGGCGGTTAGGGCTGCAGAGACAGTGTAACGTTCGCCCTCTCAGCAAAACAGACTCTCTCATACTTTCACACACACGCTCATTCACACTGAAACCTAAGCTCTAAAACTACCATTTCTAAACCGTAAGACTATAGAATCTATTATCGAAGTTTTAAACTAAATAAGGCCATTTGTGATCGTCTATGGAACTCTACGTTGTGATGTTAGTAACCCCGATGCTTTTAGAGTGGAGAAGTATAAACAGGTATGAAATTATATAATTAAATAAATACAAGAGATAATTAGACTATAGATTAATTTGCCTAGAGTTTTATAGTTAAATTTAAAATCAGATTCATATATTAGATCTAAGGGAAACAAACAGATATTATGTCTAAGGGAAAAGAAACAGATATTATGTCCAAGGGAAACAAACAGATATGATGTCCAAGGGAAACAAACAGATATTATGTGTAAGGAAAAATAAACAGATATTATGTCCAAGGGAAACAAACAGATATTATGTGTAAGGAAAAATAAACAGATATTATGTCCAAGGGAAACAAACAGATATTACGTGTAAGGGATATTATGTCCAAGGGAAAACAAACAGATATTATGTCCAAGGGAAACAAACAGATATTATGTCCAAGGGAAACAAACAGATATTATGTCCAAGGGAAACGAACAGATATTATGTCAAAGGGAAACAAACAGATAATATGTCCAAGGGAATCAAACAGATAATATGTCCAAGGGAAACAAACAGATATTATGTGTCAGGGAAAATAAACAGATATTATATCCAAGGGAAACAAACAGATATTATGTCCAAGGGAAACAAACAGATATTATGTCCAAGGGAAACAAACAGATATTATGTCCAAGGGAAACAAACAAATATTGTGTCTAAGGGAAACAAACAGGGCCCCCCTCATTAGAGGAGGGGTAAGCTGCTCCAAAGCCAGATAACTGACTCCAGCATGAACTTCGCTACTCGTAGCCCATGCTTCACTCCGCAGCTTACTATATGAGTCAACCAGAGACATCCTCATCCTACCCTGATATTTTATTTAAGAGATGGCACAAGATTCTAGGTCTTTGTCAAGTCAATTAGTATTTCATAATATATAATGTAAGAGGGCACAACAACAACAACCAATGCCTGTGGATCATATCCATATAATAATTGTAGGTGTGATTAATTCAATAAAGCATGTAGCTTACTCCAGGTCTCTCCACATCATCTTGTTGTAGAAACGTATATCATGTACCAGAGCTTACTCATGAGCATAATGACAAGTCTTAGGATACACCACAGGTTGAGTCAATCGCGTATGCAGGGTCCAATAGACTCGACGATGTAGATTTGGATACCCCATAAGCATACAAAGGCGGACTACAACAGTGTTCCTTCGACAACAATAAAGGGCCCGAATTCAGCAGCACAGATATAGTATAGGTAGAATAGTATAGAATCGGCAGTTAGCCCTGGAGAGAGTGCTCCATACACAAATGCAGATTATGCATAATAAAGTCATCAGGTTGTAATATTTTCTTCAAAATCCAGTGATGGATAAGTTCCAGAGAACCATGGTGTTGTTCCAAATGGCTAAAGCCACAATATTTTAGTAATAATTAAAGGAAAAGAGATAGAGTCCCATAGGTCAGTCCGTAAGGTAGTGCAGGTATATTTTAGGCTACCACCGCTCCGGAAATGGAACCTACATGTGAGGAACGAAGCGGCCAGCTTCTCACACAGCCAAACATCTCACGGGTACAAAACTCAATCCTTGATATAATGTAAAGATAGCAGGCGAACAGGATCATGATTTCAATTGGTAGTCCCAAATGTATTTGATGTATCACATCAAGTTCTTCATATAAATCTCCCAAGTAAGTAAGTTGTACAAATAGATAGATATCTTCAGTATCGATAAATAGCTCAAGGCTAATTTAAATTAGTTATAAAAATAATTAATATTGTAATAAACAACTGGTAATTGAGGCCTGTAACTTCAGGTATTCTCAATAAATATTTCAAATACTGGACTCCAATTGGTATAGAAAGTAGCTCCAAAGTTTGTTTCTAGTTATAGAATATTATTGGTATTACAACTGTATCAGGGGTCTGTATACTGTTGAACCATCTAGTGATGAAAGTAAATAACAATGAACTTTATTCATTGGTCCTAAGCAATTCCAACGTACAGATTTGGTCGTATTAAAGTTGTCCCATCGGCACACCACTAAGTACTAGAAAGGTCTTGCAAAGACCATGGGATTCAGAAAGACTAACTGCTATCTCGTTATATTGGAAGCGAGCTTCCTCAACATCAAAACAACAAACAAACATTAACATCGCTGTTTTCGCTATGTGCAATAAATTTGGATCGACAGACTGCTATCCGGACATCTTAAGACCGAAGTCCCTCAATATCACGATAACAACGGTACACCCAAAAGTTTGTCTATGCGGACTCCAGCTTTGCCAATACATTTTAGAACCTTTTCGCAACATGCATTAGGTTTAGACTGGTCAACTGCTATCCAGATGTCTCAAGACCGCAATCTATTAACATCGCGATAACACCAACTCGCCCAAAAATTGACTTGCGCGGACTAAGCTCTAAGATGATTTAGAAGAGAAAAGACTGATTTTAGGACGTTTTCGCAACATACCTTAGATTCAAATAGGTTAGCTGCTATAATGATATCTCAAGACCGTAATCTCTCCACATCACCATAACACCAACTCACCCATAAATGGATTGCGCGGACTAAGCCCTAAAATACTGGTGTTCCAACAGGACCCCAATCATAAAACCCGATCTGTCACGTATGCTACCCGAAAGAAGGATACTAAATATTTTTATATCAAAATCATGTTCCATGCCATCTCTAATAAATATATTAAAGTAATATCTACACATTACAGTTACAAAATAAATAATTTAAGGATTTAAAATCCAAATTACAATGCTCAATGAAGTCATCCCACTTCTAAAGTATTTCATTCCAAACAGCCCTAAACGTTCAAAATAGCGAATTAATAAATGCTCGTTATAAATTTATTCTCAAGATGTGAGAACACATCAACTCCTAATAGCCTACTTGTTTTAATACAAATAATGGCCTACAACTTTATTAATTTACTTAAAGACAACTAACAATCGCGCTCATACTAATACTGACACACACTCATACACACAACATACTCACTAACATCATCTACACTATAGACCAATAGCGCACGCTCTGTCTTTCTCACGTAGGTACATACTGATTGACAACGAAGGAATGTTGGAAATTAATTTCTCGCCCCTAAATCCGTTCGGACTAGAAAATCTTTAGTACATCTAACGCACTCACTCTCGCTCATCTCTCTCTCTATCTCTCTCAAATATATTCCTTTATTACATTGATTTATACGGTAATTGCTTCGATCCTTTTCAATTAATGGGTTATAATATCCGAAGAAGCCGTCTACCGCGTTACTTTTAGATAATTTAGTAAACGTCAATCTAAGATTGAAGTACGTATAAGCGATTATTAATAACCGTATTAAATGTGACGCGGCTAAAATTTCATAAAAGGTAATTAAATAAAAACATTTTTAAAACTTATGATGTTCCGCCTGAGGATCGAACCCGGGACCGTCGGTTGACTCCACGGTAAAGAACGCTCGCAAGACAAGCAACTTTAACTATTGAACGCGCGGCGAAATATGCTACCACTATTATATCGGTCGTATTTCATAAAATTCTCCGAAACCAAAACTTCAGGAATTCCGTATTAATTTACAGATTTAATGATTATTTAGTGGATATATAACGATATATGAATATATTAGTCTACGCCTAAATTCCTACAATACTTGATGGGTCGATTTTTGTTTATTTAAAAGATAACCTAAGCGAACTACTTTTGGGCCTTCCCCTTTCTTTATCCCAATAGTCGAAGCCTAAGCATTTCCTTGTGCAAATAAATTCCCCGTTTACTGTGTAAGTGTGATGTAAGTGTCCCATACATAAGTCCTATGCATAACTAGAATAAAGACTAGCTAAACCTAACTTTCAGCACTGGAATAGCGACCGAGATCGCTCAACCAAGTACTAAGGTGTATTCCCTATCGTCTCCTGGGCCAGTCAGTGGTGGGTCTGACCAGTGTAGCCAGAAGTTGTACCTATTTCTAAGAATATCCGACATGATACTGCCTGGGGACATGCCGAATACATTGTGTGACAAGACCTCGGAACCTCGGCACTACGGGGCTTACTGTTGGGAAGCGAAGGCGAGGGCCTTGCAACCTTGCGTGGAAACACTTGACGAATCCCAGATCCTTTCGTAGTGCCTAAATTCCAAGTCAGACGATCTATGAATGTCACACAAAAATTCCAGAGAAAGATACTAGGCAATTACTTAATTCCAATCGGAACAAAAGGTTAATAATGGAATATTATGTAACATCCAGCCATTTGCTGTCCGAATCAAACGGCCTAAGGTCTTCAACCTTAGTAGGACCTGAAAGCATAAGCAAGGGCGGTGTGCAATGCCTTGCCAAGGGGTCCCTGAAACAAAAACAACAATTAGTATTTTTCATCACTGTTCTAGAACACTAACATACCTGGTTTTGTTCTTCACTGAATCTACTGCCTCGAAGCTAAAGCTCGAGTGGAAAAAACCACAAATGTATTGAATACGTCCCGCCCGGACGTCCGCCTTCGTCGAATGATGGTCAGAGAAAAAGCCTGGACGTCCGCCTTCGTCGACTGTTGAACCGGGAAAAAGCCCCCATCGAACCTTCCACTCCCTTATATATCGATTCCAAAAATCTGTCGATCTTTCGAGAACAAAAACAACACAGCGATCACGCCACCCTGTAGGGTTCCTTCAGCGAAATCTTAAAACCCCTCAATCAACAAGTCTTACTCGCGACGTACCCATTTGATAACCAGTCATTCCTTTAATCGGTACCTATTGAATGACATCGAAATTAGATGCATTTACTGTCCTAAAATATTATTAAATACAGCATAAACTACTCCTCTTTTAAATTATGGATAGTGAAAGACAGCTACGGAACCCGACGGTTCGTGTCGACTCGACCTTGCCTATCAATCCACCCCACCTTAGGAGGTAGGCCTCATGCTTACTTTTTTTCTTTCTCTAAGCTTTGTGGCCACAAATTATATTCATACAGCCATACACATTGACATGATTTCTTTTGATTTCAACAACCCTATAAATATTTAAACCTATAAGTATTAAAACAAAGATAATTTTAGAACACTCAAATAATAGATAAACACATTTCAAACATGAGAGAACTGTATAACAGTTACCATACTCCGCACATAGATGACGTTGTTAACGTGATATTGAGTGACCTCGCCAAATCGTATCTATCGAAATCTACAGATGGCGTTAGTTGCGGAACAGATGGGTAAGATTCGCCCTATGGGCACCAACTAACAAAATAATTACGAAGCTCGTCAGTGATCGATCAGTTTTGAACAAAGCCGTTTAATTATAACTTGATCCTATAATCTTTTTCAAAAAAGGTAACTCCCAAATTCGAAGTTCGTAATTGTGGAATATTTTTCGCGTGAAGTAATTTGGCTTCGGAGTCAAACTGTTACATGAAGCTGCTAACGTAATATTGTGAAACTTCGTCATAAATTATACAGGTGGCGTTGGTTTCAATTTAGAAAGATTCGCTGTCGATGGACTCCAATAAAGAAAATATTTACGAATAATATCATTTCGAAACTCTTGCAGCACTGGCGATCAGTTTTGAACGAAGCTGTTTAATTTTAACTTAATCCTATAATGTATTTAAAAAAAGGTATCGACTCCCGAACTCGAAGTACATATTTGTGGGATATTTTTCGCGTGAAATATTTTGGCCTAAGGGTCAGACTGTTACAACAGGAACCTCCTGACAATACGCGCCGTCTCCAAGAGAACCGCTTTCTGAATCTGGCCCTTGACCCAACCATCTAGCGAGAGACTCTTAAGATGTTGGTCGAGGCTCTTCGCTATGAGACCGTTCACTGATACGACTATCGGAACAATGATCGTCGAATCAACATCCCACATGGCGGTCACCTCGTGAGCCAAGTCAAGGTCATCATCATCATCATATCAGCCAGAAGACGCCCACTGCTGGGCATAGGCCTCACCCACAGATCTCCACAAAGACCGGTCCTGTGCTTTCCGCATCCAGCTGGTACCTGCGATCCTTACAAGGTCGTCGGTCTACCTTGTATTAGGCCTACACACGCTGCGTCTACCGGTACGTGGTCGCCACTCGAGAACTTTACTGCCCCATCGGCCATGTGTTCTTCGAGCTATGTGCCCTGCCCACTGCCACTTCAGTCTGGCAATCCTTAGAGCTATGTCGGTGACCTTGGATCGCTTGCGGATCTCCTCATTTCTGACTCAATCGCGCAAAGAAACTCCGAGCATAGCTCTTTCCATTGCCCTTTGGGTAACAGTGAGCTTTCTTATAAGACCCATAGTGAGTGGCCACGTTTCAGATCCGTAAGTCATCACTGGCAACACACATTGGTCAAAGACTTTCGTCTTGAGACACTGCGGTAATTGGGACGAAAATATGTGGCGTAGCTTCCCGAACGCTGCCCAACCGAGTTGGATTCGTCGATTGACGTCTTTCTCGAAATTGGACCTACCTAGCCGGACTATTTGTCCTAGGTTAGGCTAGGTTAAGTACCTAAGTTAGTGTGTACCTACCAAAAGAATCAAACTCACATTTAATAAACACAAAAATTGGCTAACAAAAGGCTTAATAGTGGCAAGTAAAAATAAAAGAAAACTGTATTTAAAAACAATAAGCAGTAAAAACACTATTACTGCAAATAAATATAAAAAATACTGTAAAATTATGAAAGCGGTATCAAGGCAGTCTAAAAGAATGTCGAATATTCAATACATAAACGAAAGCTCAAATAAAACAAAAGCCACCTGGAATATTATAAAACAAAGCACTACACATGCAAATAACTTATTAGAAACCGTAGATTCCATTAACATTAACAATAAAATGATTACAGAGCCTATTGAAATGGCAAATGCTTTCAATAACCACTTTATAAATAGTGGTAAGCGAGACGGGACTGGTACATCTTTTAAACATATAAGCCCATCAAATTGTCATTCTATATTCTTGTCTCCAGTTACTACTGAAGAATTAAAGAATGTTGTCAAAGGGTTAAAGAACATAAATAGCGTGGGATACGATAACATACCCACAAAGGCAATTAAGTCGGCAATTGATTATATAGCGGAGCCATTAACTTATATCGCAAATCTTATTCTTGAGACAGGTGCCTGCCTTCCCAGACATGCTGAAGAAGTCTCATATTAAACCTTTGTACAAAAAAGGAAGTCGATCCGAAATAAATAATTTTAGGCCGATTGCTCTTTTAACAAACTTCTCAAAAATATTTGAAAAGATCATTTTTAATAGGTTGATATCTTTTACGGATAAGCACAATATAATAAATATAAACCAATTTGGTTTTCAAAAGGGGAAAAGTACTACGTCAGCGACCTTCAGATTTTTAAAGGAAGTTTGGGAAGCAGTAGATCGTAGACGTCCGTGTATTGGGCTTTTTTTGGATTTAAGTAAGGCTTTTGACAGTGTATCTCATAATATTCTTCTTGAACAGCTTCATCACATACGAATTCGTGGAATTGCCTTGAGTTTGATTGAATCATACCTCTCTAATAGAGTCCAAGCTACAGTTTTAGATAAATTTAATAAACAAACCAAGGTGGTAGAAAAAATCAATCTGAGTTCAAAAAAGTAACAGTAGGCGTCCCACAGGGAAGTATACTTGGTCCCCTGTTGTTTCTAATTTATATAAACGAATTGCCACTAACTATAAACCATATCAATATATATGATGATATATGCATAATGTTTGTTGATGACGCATCTATATTTGTTACAGATTTTGATAGTGACCTACTAAATAATGTAGCAGATACACTGGAAAAAGTTGTAAATTGGCTTTCTTCTATTAACTTAAATATTAATACTGAGAAAACTAAATATATTCAATTTAGAAACTATAAAATGGCTCATATCCCGTTGAACATAGTACAGAACATAGTCGATTAATCGAAGAAGTTGCAGAAACAAATTTCTTAGGTCTTTCCATTGACGCCAACCTTAATTGGAAACCACATATCGAAAAAATCAATAAAAAGATCTCTAGCTATAGTTTTGCTCTTTCTGTCCTCACAAACGTGTCATCGGAAGGTGTTGCTAAAAATGCATATTATGGATATGTATATTCTTTATTGAAGTATGGCATAATATTTTGGGGAAATTCCGTAAATGTGGAATCCACATTTATACTGCAAAAGAAATGTATAAGATCAATTTACAACATGTTTGGAAATGAAACGTTGCGATCCCTTTTTAAAGAGCGGAAGTTCTTAACGTTGACGTATATTTATATACTAGAAGTTTGTGTATTTGTTAAGAACAATAGTGAATATTTTATTAATATGTCTGACATAAAAAGTAACGTCCGCTCCCAATATAAACATGATATATTATGTACCGTGAAATCTTCCAGTGCAATTCTTACAAAAAGCTCCTATGTCAATGGAATTAAAGTGTTCAATAATTTACCAGAACATTTAAAAATGTTAAGTAGAAATAAATTTAAAACTAAATTAAAAGAATGGCTATTGGATAGGGCTTTTTATAATCTGGGGGAATTTTGGACGAAATAAGAGTTTGATATTGTAAATTATAAACTGACATTCATATTATAATTTAATTGACAAATTAATTTGAATTTGACATTTTTGATTTATTACGTATTTTGACATTGCATATTTTGATTTATTTCCAAGTTTTATTTGGTATTGTTTTAAATGGATGTGAATTTTACTTTTTCATTATTGCTTATTTAAATATTGTATGTCCGAAATGGGCAAACTGTTGAGACTCACAAATATAATTTGTAATACCCAAATGTACCTACACAGTTCAACAATAAAGTTATTCTATTCTATTCTATTCTATAGTATTCGTAACAGTTGTACGTCACACAAGCTATTCTTAAATAAACTAAGCCAAGGCAGTGACACTTCTCTACCAATTTGCTGTGCCCAATCCGGGTCCATGTTGATTCTCATCAAATTGTAACATCTATATGTAACACATGGAATGCGTAATAAAGAAATTGGAAATTGAAATTGAATAGGTATGTATAGTCGTCAACAACTTCAAGTGGAGTGCCTCCAACTGTCACTGGAGTAGGCACAACATGGACATTCGACATAATTTTCGTCTTGTCCATGTTCATTTTAAGACCTACTTGTTGAGAGGCCCTACAGAGGTCATCGAGCATTTCGCCCAAGTCTTCCAGGGTTTTAGCCATGACTACGATATCGTCAGCAAATCTGAGGTGCGTGAGGTACTCGCCGTTAATATTGCCCAAGTCCGTCCCAGTCCAGAAACCTAAAGATATCCTCCAGTGCAGTGGTGAACAACTTCGGTGATATGACATCACCTTGTCTAACACCTCGCTGCAGCTGAATAGGTTCTGTGGTCTTGTCCTGGAGACGAACTGACATAGTGGCGTTTTCGTACAAACACTTCAGTGCTTCGATATATCGATAGTCAATTTGGCACCTCTGTAGAGACTGGAGCACCGCCCAAGTTTCGATCGAATCGAAGGCTTTCTCATAGTCCACAAACGCCAAGCATAAGGTTATACTCTTCGGTCTTCTGTACAACCTGCCGCAGCGTATGTATGTGGTCTATGGTACTAAAACCTTTTCGGAATCCGGCTTGTTCGGGAGGCTGGAAGTCATCAAACCTGCGTGCGAGACGATTCATAATGACTCTCGAAATCAGCTTATAGACATGGGTCAGCAGCGATATTGGTCTGAAGTTCTTCAAGAGAGCCTTATCACCTTTCTTGAAGAAGAATATCACTATGCTTCTGTGCCATGCTTCCGGCGTTTTGCCCTCGAGGATGATGGAATTGAACAGCTTCTGAAGGGTCTTAAGCACAGGTTTGCCACCAGCTTTCAGAAGCTCAGCCGTAATTCCATCATCACTTGGCGCCTTGTTGTTCTTAAGCTGTTTGAGAGCTATACTAATATCGTACAGGCTGATGTCCGGGATATCTTCGGTGTAGTGTCGGGTCAACTTGGCTCTGGGGTCTTTTGTCATACTGGTAACAGGTGCCCGTGTTGTCGTGTATAACTGTCCATAGAACCTCTCGACTTCCCTCAAAACCTCGGACTTGGTCGAAACAACTCTGCCGTCATCCGTTTTCAGTCTCGTCAACTGGCTCTGTCCAATCGACAGATCTCTCGCAAAGACTTTAGAGACCGCCTTAATTTTGGTAGTATTGAAGCGCCGTATGTCGTGAGTCAGATACTTAGAGATACGTCCATAGGCTGCGGTGACTGCTTACCATCAGGCAGGCCGCAATCTTGTTTTGCCACCTTAGTAGTATATATCTGTCGAATAAATCGTCTAAATTGAGAGACGTCATCAGGGGATGGAGAGTCATTCCGCGTCTTTCTTTTATGAGTTTGAGGGTAATGTCAGCGATTTTGTTGGTTATTTTTGTACGGCAAGATTTATAAAAACACACAACGTATTAGCTGTTTTGTATCTGTCGCAGCCAACTGGTTAAATCAGCCATTTAATTGGAAAGCTAGCCCGTTAATCAAACGCCGGCATTTAATTAAATGGCTTAAAGATAACTAGCCAAGTTGTTGAATGTAACGTTTAACTACTTGGCTGAACGTTATTGAGCCGTTTTGTTTAAGGGTATACAAATGGTTGGTTAGAGTGACCATAAGTTCCCAACTTAAATGATAAACTTTATTTAAGAAAAAAAATGAATTAATGAAGATAATTTTTATTTAATAAAACATTATTAGTGGCAAGATATTCAATAAGTAGGTATACAATTAATTGTATTACGAGTAGGTACCTATAACAGTATTTACCTAAGTAAAAATATTTAATAAAAACTTAAAATTTATAACTTATTTACTACTTGTAACTATGTAATAGGAACAATAGCAATAGTGCACTTTCTTATTTTATAATATTGTATATAAAATGACACGAAAGTTTGGCATTTTTTTCTAATTAATGGTAAGTATAAAAAGAAAATGAACAATGAATATGTTCATTCTCTTTTAAGTAAGAATACTTAAAATTATCTCAATTCTAACTTAAAAGCTTGTAGGTACCTCATTTTAAATTTAGTAAAATCGAAAAAAATACTTTGTTTGCTGTGCGAGCTGTCTGACGCCAGATTTGTTTTCGTGACTACCAGCGCAGCAGTAGATAAAATTTGAACTAAAGTAAATCATCTGCCTGATTTTACTTCAGCCGTCTCCAAAGGGCTGGCTTTAATAAGCCAACTAGTTAAACGTTGAGTAAAGCTAGTTATATCAACGATCGGCCTAGTCATTCAATTGAATGCCGGCGGCTAATTAACGGACTAGCCTTCTCATTAAATGGCTGATTTAACCAGATGGCTGCGACATATCCATTTTCATTTAACAACGAATAATTTGGATCCAATTATCTAATATTTTGGATAAAGTATCCTGGATGACGCATCTATGTGCCCTTTCGTTGCCAAAGTTGCTTGACAGAATCTTCTGCATCATCATTCAATAAGGAAATATACAAACAAATTTTGTGCTTAATTGGATTTTTAGTGTTTTTGTGCATTTTTTTTTTTTTGTGTTATGTGCTAGTCGTTTGTGGATGCAGGCCTCATTATCCTTAGACTGTTCATCACTGGAGCACGGGATATCACTACAACATTTAAAAGATCTCACCTCAAATTATACAGGACCAGGGCCATTGTCTATCAAATTCTATCACACATTTCGTAAATTTCATGTTTGCCGGTAAAGTAAATTCATTTATCGCTCCCATACTTTACAGTGCAAATTTCATTCCTCTTTCCAAAATGGACGGCGGACCCATTGCTGTGTGTTCAACTTTCAAGCGATTAGTGTCAAAAGTTTGCGTTCGGCACTTTCCCCCCCATTCCTCAACCCACTCAGTTAGGTTTCAGAACGAAGGGCGGATGCGAAGCTGCCGTCCACGCCCTGCGGACCTTTCTGAACGGTGACCACAGCGATGTTATCGATGCATGAATAACACTCATAATGCATTTATTTATTTATTCGTATGGCATTAATAGCCGAGTCGCTAATTATAACCTAGGCAATTAATGAACACTAAAGTAAATATCTAAATTCTTCACCCATTGGGATGCATTTTCATCATGAGAGAACAAGTCCAAAGAGTCTCCAGTGTCTTTCCGCTTTGGACATTCGTGGATGACATGATGAATGGACTGCACAGGGGCACCGCAATCGCTCGCTGAAGAGTCTCGCCAACCACACCTAAACATATACTCGCCGCAGAGTCCGTGCCCAGTTCTAAGCCTGTTCAACTGGCACCATTGTCGTCTCGGGGCCGAGAAACCTTGGGGCTTTTGTGTGGGGTCGTAGGTTGTTGGCACAGGCCTAGGTGGGTTAGCCTTCCATTCTTCCCCCCATTTCGTTCTCAAGTCGAACGGTTCACCCAGCAGACCTCTAGCTGTCTGGTAAGGCGGTCGTCGAGACTTCAGGCGGTGGAAAGGCGGATCCATAAATTCTTGGTAAGCTGGTAGGTCTGGATTCCTCTCCACTTTCTTGGCCTCGTTGACCAACGATTGCTGCCTTCTGAGATGTGGAGGTGGGATGTGACTCAGAGTTGGTAGCCATTGGTTGGGAGTGGACTGGATAGTGCCTGATATGCAGCGCATAGTACCCCGCAACTGGACGTCGACCTTTTCAACATGGGCACTGTTGAGCCAAACGGGGGCACAGTATTCTCCCGCGGAATAAACCAGACTAAGACCCGTTGTGCGTAGAACATCTGCACTAGCACCCCAGGACGTGCCTGTCAGTTTGTGGAGGATATTGTTACGCGATCCCAGCTTCTTGTTTAATTTGCTGAGATGGTGGCAGTACGTCAGCGAGCGGTCAAGGGTTACACCAAGATACTTAGGATGTGGGTTGTATCCGAGTTCCTTTCCATCAAAACTAATTTTAGGCATATAAGTGGCCAACTGATTATAAAGGTGGAAGGTCGATACTTCTGTCTTACTGGCATTAGGCACAAGCCGTCACTTCTTCAGGTATATATTCAACACCTGCAAATCTCTAGCAAGCTGTTCCTCCGACACTTGAAATGTTTTGTGTTGGTGTGTAAGGGCAATGTCATCAGCATATATAAACTTTCTAGACACTGTATCAGGCAGATCGTGTGTATAAAGGTTGAAAAGTAGAGGTGCCAACGTCGATCCCTGAGGGAGGCCATTTTGCAGTCTTCGGACGCGACTTTGCTTATCTCCGAGGTGAACAACAAACTCACGATTGCTTAGCATATTATCAAATAAGCTCGTGATAAGTCGGCAGGGTATGGCTTTCATCAGTTTAAAGTACAAGCCATGTCGCCATACTGTGTCATAAGCTGCGGATAGATCGATGAAAACAGCGACAGCTTTAAGTTGTTTTTGGAACCCAGCTTCTATGTGTGTAGTAAGAGACAGTACTTGGTCTGTGCAGTTCCGACCACTTCTAAAACCTGCCTGCTCTATGGGCACAACAGCGTCAATAAGCGGGGTAAACCTAATTGCCAGCAGCTTCTCCAAGAGTTTGTAGATGGAGCTGAGTAAGGCGATTGGTCTGTAACTTATAGCATCATCTTCAGGTTTTTCAGGCTTAAGAATAGCAACTATTTTAGCGTATCTAAAACCTGGTGGCAGCTTATTTCTAGCCAATATGTCGGAGAAAAAGGCTGCAAGCCATTTTCTACACCACGGGCCCATATGCTTGATGAATTCGTTGTAAATGCCGTCCCGCCCGGCTGCCTTGCCCAGAGACAGTTGGTTGATAGCCACTGTTGTTTCATCTATAGTAAACGGTTTTGAGAGGTTCTGATCTACTGGCAAAGTTGCCTTGAGGTTTTGGGCAATCTTTTTTATAGATTTAGTATGGTCACAATCGCCTTTAACGCGCGATGTGTCCACAATGCGACTAGCTATTGAATCGGTAAGTTTTTGAGAGACGTTGTTACTTTTAGTTCCAGCTTTGCCTGTTAATTTGTTGAGAACTCTCCACGCCTTCCGGCTTGATGTCTTGAAGTCCATTTTTTCTACAGTTGCCATCCATTTCTTCTTCCTCTCATCGTCAAGTGACTGCAATAAGTTGCGCCCTATTTCCTGGTCACCTGACATTTTGTATTGCTGGTAAAGTGCATCACTGGCGCTAGCTTTTCTAAAGCCTCGAGGAACATGTCTCTTTGCGACAGCAGTGATTAAACCCACAAACCTTCCATAGTTTTCAACCTTTGGTTGAATCCACCTTATTGATGCATCCATGTCCTGTGCGAAAACATCCCAGTTTGACTTTTGGAAGTTCCATCCTGGTAGAGGCATAGACCGTACCAGTGGAACCTTATCACCAATCTCCATCAGCGCGGGACGATGCTGGCTGTTGGGGAAATTCGGAAGGATCTTCCTGGTGGTGGAAAGGGGGGTACTAGTTGAATCCCGTGAGACGAATGTTAAATCGGGGTTGTAGTCCCATTTCCATCATGCTGATCTGAAGGAACCCTTATCTTTTGCGTCGAAAACTAGGTGGTAGTTATTGGTCTCCGCCCACTTAGCCAGCTCAATGCCATTCCCGTCATCGAAGTCGTAACGCCACGATGTGTGGTGGCTATTGAAATCACCAGCACAGATAAAGGGATACGGATAGACGGGCAGACCATTATCCCATGTATAGGCAGGAAGCTTGTAAATATTTGCTATTAAAAAATCATGTACCTTAATAACCGAGAGATAATAATTCCGGTAAGTGGTTTGCGGGAGAACCGTGATGTTCGTTATGTCATCTTTTGCATATGTCGCTATTCCGTACTGTGGGTGGTTTACAGCGTGAATGATTGTGTAGCCAGGAATTTTTCCCCTGGAGACTAAGCTTTGCTCGTCCTTGGTATGTGTCTCCTGTAGCAGTAATATATCCACGTTATGTTTCGTCAGGATTTTGTGCAGAACTTCGCACTTTGCCAGGCTGATTCCCTCAACGTTCAACTGGCATACTCGTAAATTAGGCCCGATATTAATCTTGGACATGTTCTGAGAGAGGCACTTTGACATATAGCATTTATCCATTTTAGTATTTACTTGCATTTTTCCTATTAGCAGCGACTCGGTGATCGTACTGTGAGGTTGCTTTAACAACAGGTACAGTAGCCGAAAGATTGTTACTCGATTAGCGCCACCCGGGGGATACGTGCAGGGTACTGACGGCAATTCCTGCGGACGTGAGTAACTTCATCGCCCTTCATAATGCATGATCCATGAATACTCTTTTAAATAGTATTGTGTTTCTGCCGGTTAGTAAGGTCTCCAGTGCTCCATGGGGTGGGGATTTGGGGTACCGTGGCTTTGGCAGTGATGGGGTATTTGCCTTTTTGCTGCCAGAGCAACGTGTTATAGAGGCGGGCAACGCATTGGCGATACTATTGGTGTTGCTAATGTCTATAGGCAGTGGTGACCACTTTCCATCAGGTGGCCCACTTGCCTGTTTGCCTACCGTATGACATAAAAAAATCACCCTGAATGACACCCTATTAAAAGAAATTAAAACTACCCTGCCAGAAATTAATGATTAACTCCACCAGTATTACTCCAGCTCTTCAAAATTAATGCATAAAAATAATGAATTTTCTTCCACTATCGGCTGTCAACATATTCAGCCCCGCCATTAACCCTGTTATTCAAAATCTGGTATCTAAATTTATTGTATGGTACTAACATGATGGGACTCTGGGAGGCTCAGCAGATTCCGTCATAGCTGACCTCACCAACGTAATACAGAAATTTCAAACGATAGGTCTCAAACAGAATTTAGACAAATGTGAATTGTTATATACATAGAATTGTTGTAGCCGGGCTAAATACAGTAATAGGTTAATTTATGTCAACTCACGGAAAAATGAGTTATTGCTCCGCAAGTCATATCGTAAACGAGGAAATACTTTGAAACTTGTTGAAAATCATACCTTAGCAACAGAGTACCAGATCACTATGATAGAGAGAATATGTTCTGAGACAAAAACTAAAAGACTGTGATTCTACGCCTAAAATAGTAAAATATGGATAGCCACAAGGAAATGTCCTTGGCCCATTATTATTCATCATATACATAAACGATATTAATAGTTAATTGCACAAATAGTTCTATGATACTGTTTGTTTGTTATGATGAAAAAGAATTAATTTATAATCTTAAATTAATAGTTGCCTGGCTATAGGCCAATAATCTAGTTGTAAACCTAGAAAAACCCTAGAAAACTAGTAATTTATACGTCAATGAGTTGATAGTGGAGCTGAGCAGGACCGCAGTTGGTCTGAGGTTTGGTGATCGTTATGTTAACAATCTTAGTTATGCTGATGGCATGGTCCTGCTCAGCCCTTCTATCAAAGGCATTAGACGATTGTTAAAAATATGCGAAAGTTCTGATGCTGAGGCTCATAACCTAAAGTATAATGCGAATAAAACTGAACTTCTGGTTTTCAGATCGGGAAGGGGCCTCCAGCATTTTCTAAATATAGCATATTGTAAATATAGTATACAAGTTCAGGTACCTTGGCCATATCCTTACCTCAGATTCAAAAGACAATGCCGATATCGTGCGTCAACGTAGGTCACTCTCGGTGGTGGGTAACATGACAGCCAGGAAGTATTTTTAAGAAAATGAAAATGAGAGATCTATTTGTTTAGGACTTACTGCCAGAGTTTCTACACGTGTCAACTGTGGACCGAGTTCACGGTCGCTTCCCTGAACGGCATCCGTGTCCAGTATAACAATATTTACAGGCACCTGATGGGATTGCAATACCATTGTAGTGCATCTGGAATGTTCGCAGAATCACGACTGGACACATTTAATGCCATTCAGAAGAAGCGTATTGCTTCATTTCTGGCCAGAATTGGCGCGTGTAGGAACTCTATTATAAGAGTACTGGCAGACAGATTACACACTACGTGTATGTATAAACGTTGGCTAAACATAGTATGCTAAGTGCACTTGCACTTGTGACTTGGTATAGACTGAAATTATTATTTTATTTCATACAAATTATTATTTTATTGTATTTTTTTTAATTTACTCATAAGTAGTGTTCTACCTATGGACCATGAGTCCGAAATATGGGTTGTAATTATTATCAATTTGTTATTATCATTAGCGGAAGGCGTAAGAAACAGCTGAAAGAGGCAACGTCTCCGTCACAGTCCCCCCAGGCCCTCTGTAGCGGTGAGAAGAAATCCTCGACTATTCCGAACAGACAAACATATAAACAAGCAGACAAGAAAGCGTCTGGTAAAAAATAGTAAGCGTCATAATAGCATGTCTGTAACCAATAAAAATGTTTTAAACGAAAATAGTACATTTAAGTAGGAGTTGTAGTACATTTAATTTGCTTTAAATGATGTACAGAACGAACTATGTGAGACTAATGGTTCATTCACAATCTTAAAAAACGAGGAGAACGTAAAAATGTATTTTTGAAGAATAAAGTATTTATTAAGGTAGGAATAACAATTATACATATTATGAATACTAATCTGACATAATACAAATAACAACTAACAACTAACTTAATAAATATTTATAGTGGTTAATAAAGGCCCACTTAATAAAACAATCACTAATTTTGTCCAAGGCTGAATGCTGCTCAAAAGGCTGGCCGCATTGTCCCCCGTCCGAAGTGGAAGCCAGCGCTTAGCTAGCTCCCGAAATAGGGAGTGTGCACATGGACACTAGAATTCAAGGGTTTCCACACCAAACGGCGTAAATATGTGTCTTTCACCAACACTTGCGCCGTTTGACACTTTCAGTTGAGACGGCATCGGGCCCAGCATAACACGCCGTTACTAGAAGATGGAACTGTGCAAGGGTATCGCTACACGTAACGTCCCTGACCAAACGTCGTCCCAGCTCTCAGGGCGGAAGTGTCATCCCTTCGGGCCTCTTACCGTCATCACGGACTAAACCACCTGGCTCAAGCTTAGCGGGTGCTCCAGCGGAGGTAAAGGCCCGGCGGATGATATAGTGCGTAATGCGGTCGAGAAGTGTCCCAATATTTTAAGAAGATATTGCCTGAAGTTAGAGACCCGATTTACACTCGCCAACAGCCAGCAAACGGGCACGCTGGTTAGTGCGCTTAAAATATTGTTTCGCACCAGTCTGCAGCGAGGCTCGCCCCAACAACTAAATATATTAACTCTTCCATGTCTCTATATTTTCGAAATAGCTAAGTTCGTTAAAAGTAATCCAAACTTATTCACTACTGCTGAAAGTATTTACCCAAGATGTACTAGGAATAAGATGAAGCTAGTTTATTCTAGAGTGCCAAAAACAACAAACTACTGTTAACCTTGTCCTGCTATGTGTGTAAAAATATATAATGCATTGCCTGAAAGTTTAAAAAGTTTACCTATACAACTTTTTCAGAAAAAACTAAAACGTTTGTTAATAGATAAGACATTTTACTCTGTAAATGAGCTGTTTTTGAATACGTAACACTAGATATAATGTTAATGGATACCTATAATGTTTGTGTAACTACTAAATATTTTCATATCCGAAAGGATTAAGTGTTCTTGGGACGATATTATATTTTTATTAACACCATTTATTGTACCAACATTTACTGAAAATAAATTTCTTTATCTTTATCTTTATAGCCGCTGGGAACAGGAATTTTTCGGGAGCTCGGTCTCCGGAAAAGCCTCGTGCTAAAGGCATCTGGCCTCGATAGAATACGCCGTAATAAAAGTCCCTAGTTTTAGATAATGACTTCTGCACTGGGTACTGTGAACTATGCACCGGAACAGAAAAGCTGACAGGGACACATCTGAAACTTTCCTAACGCCTAGACCTTCATATTCATCTATTTCCAAGATTGTAATAGCAATAGCGTCAAAAGCTGCAGAAATCGTACCAGCCCTCGGACAGCACACCAATCACCCTGAACTCGCGCATGAGGTGCTGCGAATCCTGTAAAACCGTGTTCGCATCCCCTTATAGGATCCCGTATTCTAATTAGGTCGTACTACCACACGTTAAATTTAGAATTTAGCTTCTCGAGAGTCGCCTATTGCTGGCAGCCGACTACTGATTGCAAGAGGTAGCCTTTGTATATAAGATTGCTCGGCTTTTTGTAGCGTTGCCGCATAAACTTATAAGCAGCCCTTAGATCGTATTTGACAAAGCAAAGCGCCTCTATCGATGGAGTTGAATCGATTTTTAGGTCACCCTTTAGTACGACTTCAACACTATTACTTTGGAGGAAAGTTCTCATGGCGTGGACGGCGGCTTCGCAGTCACCTTTAGATCAAAAGTCTAGCTGGATATGCTGGAAGTAATTTGCTGGACTGAAGGGTGGAAAACCGGCGTCGGTAGGTAGTCCCTACCACAATAGGACGACTGAAACCATAATTTTTTTTGTTTTAGGCGCCATAAAGCGTACTTACTAAGGACTGTTCTACCGAGCCTGCCAGTGATGTCGAGAATTCGTTTATAGAGGCTTGCTCCTTGAAGGCCCTAATGTCGTCGTCGTATGAATGTAGATACAACAATAATAGTAGTCAAAAAAATACATTAAAAACTAAGCTTCAAACTAAAATACAAACGGCCCTGGGTTCCGTTGTTGAATCGCTCGCATCTATGCGAACGATACACTATTTTAAAGCATGTATCAACATTTATTTTATTTTATTTATTTTATTTATTAGGAAGCCAACAAAATATGAAAATATAATAACATTTTGTTTTTAAACTAACGTATTACACAACAATCATATTTCACTTACAGGCTAACTCAACATGTATAATTCAAAAAATAATATTTCTAGCCAACTAAAATCTTAAATCAAAACTTCTTTTTTTTCTACTGATCTTGCTTGATGTGACAATACTCATGTTAAACGCTGGAAAAACGTTACATAAATTCTAAAAAAGTGTAATAAAAATAATATTATATAGTTTTGTATAAACTCATGAAATACGTGACCAATTTTCGTTTAAAGGTTGGAATGGAGTTACAAAAGATATCAATGTCCGCATGTTTGTGTAATGAGTTATAAGACTTACCAATCCTATTGAGAGGGGCATTTAAACCTAGATTGGTTTTACAAAGCTTTGTTCTAAATGGAATATATGTTCCCGGTCTAAAGTTAGGTCTAGGAACACCTATAGCGACCCTAGCTAGCAATTGAGGGGCGTTCAAATGTCCGTTTAACAGTTTGTGCAGGAAGGAAAGATCTAACAACGTTCTACGATGAGCCAGGGAAAGTGTTTTATATTTCATTAGCTTTTTATTATATGGAATACTATTGACTGGGATGCGATCGTGTCGACAATGACGCCCAGATCCCTAGTCTGTTGTATCGATTCGATGTTATGGCCACCAATGTTGTATCGAAAACTTAAATTTGTTCTTTTTCTATGGAATGACAGTTGGTAGCACTTTAGATGGTTAATAGACATTAAATTCTCGTCGCACCAATGGACCAATCTGTCCAAGTCCGCCTGCAAAAGCTCAGCATCTGCGGAAGTTTTAACCACCCTATAAAGTTTAAGGTCGTCCGCATAGAGCAGGCAGTGACTATGTTGGAAACAATGAACAACATCATTTATAAAAATATTGAAAAGAACAGGGCCAAGATGTGAGCCCTGCGGCACGCCAGAATGCGCAATGAAAGATACAGATTCAAAACCGCCAGCTACTACTTTCATTTTTCTCTCCCTTAGGTAAGAATTAAGCCAGCCAAGCAGTTTTCCGTGGAATCCGCAACCTTCAAGTTTTCGTACCAGAATTGAGTGGTCCACCATGTCAAATGCCTTAGAGAAATCGGTGTATACTGTGTGAATTTCAATATTTTTGTCAAGTGCTTCAGATATTTCATCAACATATAACGCTAAGTTAGACATGGTGGACCTTTGACTGATAAATCCGTGCTGATAGTCAGATAGAATGGGCTTAATATGCCAGGTGATGAGTGGACATAACAAAGCTTCGAAAACCTTTGCAAAAACGGACAATATAGAGATGGGTCGATATTTAGTAATATCTTTCCTATCGCCATCCTTAAAGATTGGCACAATTCTGGCTTCCTTCCAGACAGAGGGGAAGAAACCGTCGTCCAGAGATTTTGTGAAAATCATAGCTACAGGTATAGACAACGTGTCTGCACAACGCTTAATGAAGATAGGGGGTATATTGTCAGGACCGGCTCCTTTGTTTTCATCTAGGCGCTCGAGTTTCAGTTTCACTTTAGTCACAGTGATACTTACTCTATCCATGGTAGAATGAGCAGTTTTTGATTCTTGATCAGTAAAAGCGGGGATAGGGGCTGTTTGGGGCTGTGTGGGAGTTAAAGATTGCCTGTATATGCTAGAAAAGTGTGCAGCAAAACTGTTACAAATGGCCCCACCTTCAGTGACAGATCCTCCTTGGTATGTCATCGAGGAAGGGTAATAATTTTGAGTTTTTTTAATACTCTTTAGATATGACCAGAAATATTTTGGATTACTTTTGATAGTGTCTTCAATTCTTTTTATGTAATCATTATAACAGCTTTTGATGAGCACCTCACATCTACTGCGTAACAGTTTAAAAGTCAAATGATCGAGTGGGTTACTATATTTTTTATAGCGTAATCTGTACTTGTTTTTTCTTTAAGCCTCCTAATCAGGCAGTTAGTGTACCAGGGTGGAAATTTATCAGATTTTATTTTAGTTTTTGGAACATTACTTTCAATAATTTTATACAGCTCCGAGTAGAAGACATTTGTCATGTCATCGATGTGGCGACATTCCAAAAACAATGTTTGCCAGTCTATATTTTCTAAAACTTTATTAATATTCGTATAATCTGCCCTATAGTAATTTAATCTTACGTTATGGATGTTTTTAAGCTGCTCGTTGTGACATAATGCCAGGCTCATCTCTAAAGTGGGATGATATCCATCTATAGTACAAACGGGGAAATCGCAATTTATCACTGGTAGGTGCTGCATGTTGCTTAAGACCAAGTCTAGTATTTTATTATTGTAATTTTGTATACCGTTCCATTGACACAAGTTACATTCGGCCATGAAATCAGTTAAACAAATATCGAGATTACAGTTACTGTTTAGGTCAGTCTCCAAGTACGAATTACCCTTATACTCCCAATTCAGGTTAGGGAGATTAAAGTCTCCCGCTATTATAGTGTTATATTGCTCGTGTATAAAATTTGAGACTCCTCCCAAAAACGATTCCAATGTAACCAATCTCAAAGGTGGCGGAAGGTAGACAGCACAAACTGATATAATATCCTTTTTTTTACCAATATTGACACTAATGTTAACCCAGAGATCTTCATGGGATGACTCCCAGGAATAGACTCTGCAACATTCAAATTTTTTAGATACTGCAATTAATACACCTCCGCCGTCCTTTTTATTGGTCACATTAAAATCGCGATCTCGTCTAAAAACACAATATCGGTCATCTATAAACTCTCTATCAAGTACTAAACTATAGATCCATATATAAGCCACGTTTCAGTGAGTATTATCACATCATACTCGGAATTCAAAATGTTACAGTACACTTCCCTAGTTTTGCTTTTAATGCCTCTCACGTTTTGATAAAACATAGTTAAGGACGCCATTTTCAAATGTATTTAGTTTTATTAAAGTATATTTAGCAGTTTACACTACGAAACAATACTACGCAAAACGTTCTCATTTCTGACAATGTGCACATCACTGGAATGGGATTTTCTAATATAAACAATTCCATTGCGAGTCCAAACAAATTTATACTCATTTTCTTTGGCAAAATGTCTTGCTGCTGCGTGTAACTTCTTTCCTTCAGGCGTCAGATGTTCGCTTACAAAAACAGGTTTCTTATCTCCAGCTATACCAAGATGTGAGGTGTTTAGTTTATCACTTGGGTTTTCCTTGTTGTAAGTGATTACGCTTGATAGAAACTGATCTCTTATTATGGCTGAAGAAAACTTAACTAGCACCGTTTTAGGTCTAGGACTCTCCTTGTCGAGTTTAGCGATTCTGGTGCACTTTACCAGGTTTTCTGTTTTGACTGAATCACCGACAATGTTGGCAATCTGTTGCACAGTTTTCACAAGATTTTCGGTTTTATATTCAGGTATACAATGAAATTCGAGATTGCAGGATCTATTTTCCCTTTCGAGCGCACCCACCTTAGAAGTCAACGCTCCAACATAATTGTGAAGTGAGGATTTTTCAGTCTCTAATGTTTTGACTTTTTCCATTAAGCTACTGTTGAGCAAAACTTGTTCATCATGATATCCCGAAAGAAATGGAACGCTTTTTGACTGTTCATCCAAATCATTTCTAATTGACGCAACTTTGGTACCCAGGTCAGTTACATCCCTACGGAGTTGCAACAGGGACTCCTTGAAACTGTCAAACTCCGTTTGTTGGCATTTCACTGGCAATAAACCCTAATAGAATGTTACGATGAGAAAAATGAGTGTTCATTTGCGGAAATGCGTAAAAATAAGTAGTGTCATAAAATTAAATAATATTACACATTAAATTTGCTTTCTAAAAAAACCTATAACAATAGCTGAAAACCCAATCGTAAATACAGATGTGGCGGCTGCAACTTGCATACGTAAGATGACGTTGAGAAACTGATGCGCCTCTCATAGGTACTCGTCTCTGAGCTTGTTTTAATATTTACCAATTTCTACTCCTCACCCACCACGCGTCCTGGGTGGATACATGGCGACACCTAGCTGCTGAGAGCCACGCTGTGTATCTGGTCGAAACACCTCCCCCCCACACATTATCTTTCCACCACTCTCTACACATCGCCTCTTTGCTTCAATAACGTGTTATCTCCAATAATTTCAATTTTACAGGAGAGAATTATTAAACTTTACAAAAGTTATTGTTTTTAACAAAAAAAAAATTGAAGGTGTAAATTTTACACTTATTATGTATATCAATAAATTAGATTTATGAAAATAAAGGAAAACCAAATAATTGCAAACATTTACGGAGAAAAATTACATTCAAAAAAGGGGGGACGAGATGTCACGATTTTCCTGAAAATATGGTATACGATGAGTGTTTCAAACTGACTTGTCACGGTGTTCATGATATTACTTTTGTTATGTTATTGAGTTATCTAACAAAACATCGTTGTTGTAGTAAAAGCTTTAAAAGTTAAGATTCATCTTTTTTATTGAAAAAGAAAAACTAATTGCAAAATATTACTTGAATAATCAGTCAAACTATGAATTTGTTTGTGTGAAGGTGTTTAAAGTTCTGAAACAAACATAAATCAACAAAGTTTACCTAACGGTAAGTAATGGCACTATTTCACCCGCTTTCCTGCTCATCTTTCACCTTGCCCGATCTTCGGCATTCCACTTGGTAAGCCGTTGGCTCTCGCATCTGACACGGCCATGTTAGTCCAGCGCTTCTGGGGTCTCCTGCAAGGCGCTTCTCCCACGCAGCCCTGGGGTGTACGCAGGACGTGACCAAACCAGCAAAAGCGAGCTTCTTCGATCTCATTTGATACGTCTCTCACGCCAAGGCTACAAATGTACTCGTTACGTACTCGATATAGTCGCGTAACGCCACACATCCACCGCAGAATTTTCATTTTATTGGCCTGGAGTTTTAATTTCATTGGCGATCAGAGAATTACAGTGAAGCGATTACCATCTGACCTCCGTGACCCTGCTACCAGGGCAACCTGACCAGATTGGATCTTGGTTACAAATTCAGTTGTCTGATTTGCAGGTTTCATCACGATGTTTTCCCTCACCGTTAGAGCATCGGCTAGTATTCATACTAATGTACATAACTCAGAAAAGAGTCATTGGTACATTTCCGCAGCGGAATTCGAACCCGGTACCTCTCGCTTACGAGTCGGATACTCAACGCTCGGCCAGCGACGCTCCCAGGTTCGCTCTAAGGTCTAATGATATTCTTATCAAATTGGGGGTGTAATAGTCCAAAAGTTGAAGTCCCTTGAGCTTTATAGGGATTGTAAGGTCGCAGGTAACTGCAGTGAGCGTGGGACTTATCTCTAGACTCGTGCGCCACGGATCCGAGGTACTTGAATTTATCTATTGACAGCTTTGTTCCCTATGTTGATGTTAAGATCCGTGTTTCGGCTAGCCATGTACTCTGTTTTGGCGACCCTATTTACCCTGTTCTCAAGATCCTGCGTATGCTTGCTAACAAGTGCGATGTCATGTGCCATGGAGGCATATCCATAATTTGGGCAGAGAGGGCAACCAGCACAATGCATACCTGGAAACCGCTAAGGACAAAACCCTGGTGAACACCCACGGTAATCGGGAAGGGATTAGTATGGTATACGATGGTTTTGTCGGCTTTACGCTTTGGGTAAAGACTTGGCGCCCACCAGATTACACTGTCAAAAGGCCTCTGCAGATCGTGAAATGCAAAATGCAGAGGTTGATTTTGTTGATTAAGGGAAGATCCTGGAGTCAGTAACACAGTTTAAGTAACACAGACTTCCAGGGTTTCTATGCTCCCAATTCCCAGTACTCCTTATCCAAAGCACAAATACTTCGCTACCATTTCGCGAAGCATGCCTTTTCGTCCCTCATTGCTTCCTGTACCTCTCAATTCCACCATCCAGTGTCCTTCTTAATTTTGTGTCCTTTCGACGTGCCAAGGACTGTACGCCCGAGTTTCACAATGAACGTCTGCTAATGGTGCCAGAGCTCATTTGGTGGCTTCTGTTCTAATTGGCACTGTAACGGGAATACTGGATTTCAATTTGCCTTTCGCAATTTCTCATCTGAAAAAACAACTAATAATACACATTTGTTTTACTTTAAACAACGTTATATTTAGTAATACTACAAATCATAATTTGAATATTTTCTGAAAAAATGGAACATCAGTAAGTAACAAGAACTTGTTTTTTGAATAGCAAAAAATTTAATCACCTAAGATAACGCAAAGCAAAATTGAAATAATTTCGGCAACAGGGTGACATGATGATTTCTCCCAATTCACACTCCATTCAAGTTTATCAACAACACTGTGTTAACATACAATATAACGTTATAAAATAAAATATTAAAACTGAATTTTAACATACTTTTGCAATCAAACCGTGATATAATCGTAATATCACGTTTTCGTTGAAAACCAAGAACATCTTGCAGGTCGCGTGCGCAGTGACAACTGTATTGTTACGTTGTTCAAATAAAATACCCCGAAGTAAGAGACAATGTGACATTGCGATATAACACAGTTGCGCTGTCTCTTTTCCTCATAACTTCGCCAATATTCGGTAAAAAGATACCGTGTTTTTGGAGAAAATAGAATTGGACACAGCGGTTTTAACTAAGCAACAAAATTTTTTTTATTGTTTCGATTGTTTACGTTATGGAAGCAAAGAGGCCACATGTAAATACTATTAACATATTTTGTCCCTATATTCATCTGTGCATAATCGTTCAAACATACACATATAAACGACGCCTAGTCTTTCCGGAAGTCCTCGCCTATCGCATAACTAGCCAGAGAGTAATTTTAGTATGACATACAATCCTTAAATTACTCTATAAATATATGTATAACAACGAAATCAACAATAACCGTTCCAACAGCAACGATATTGATAACAAGTATACTTTCAACAATAATAATAACTTTTCAACATTTTGTTCAGAATTTTTGTTCAAATAGTAAAAAGCTATATAATATGAATTTTATTCATAAGTAATTCAGCACTAATAATTTAGCGGAGAACAATATGTTCACCGAGTAAATTCACCTCTATAAGAATTGCATAATAAAGTCAAGGTCATAGGATCTAGCTAGAACATTGACCGCTTAGAATGACCTTGATATTGAATTCGTGTCAAAGTCTGTCCGTATGTTTCGAGTTGACGAACATTCCTAGTAATTTTTATTTTTTATGTACTCTTATTTCCTTGTTTTTTTGTTGTACCTAATTGTCATGTCGTGGTGTCTACGTGTAATGAATGTCTTCTTCCTTCTTTCTTTCTTTCAATTGCGAACCTTGCGGTTCCGAAGGAACTTTCTCCTACGCGCATTAAAGTTGTGGAATGAGCTCCTTGGAGAGTACAACATGAAGTTCTTCAAAAAAGGGGTAAAAAGTTGCATTAATTGCGCCCATCAGGTGGGTCGTGAGCTTGTTTGCCACTTCAGTGTAGGTATAAAAAAGTTATTAATTTTTTAAATTGGGTGGAGGTAAATATTTATATTTATTTATTGATTAAAACAATAGGAAAGTAAAATTTTGTAACAAGCAGGTACCTACCACTTAAAAAACTCGATAGGTTTGCCTGGTGAAAGGGAGTTACAAAACCTCATCAATATCAATACCAATTTGATAAAAAAATAGCATATACATACTTATAACATAATGGGTACATCCGTGAACATGTTTCTCAGTAAGTCTGTAGAAAATGATCGTTAAGTTACATTCGTAATTTTTTCACAGTAGTTTTCCGAAGAACAACGTCAGATGGTATTATACGAGAGCGAGAAAACCGTGAAATTATTTCTTTGTTTCTCTCTTCTACTTGAAAGAAAAGCCTTTAAACCGGATGTACCTATGTAAATTTTCAAGACCATAGAATTTATAGTAAAAAAATTATGTCAAAAAAACAAGTTATAGTATTTGAAATGATCGTCCTGTAAAGTTGATCAAATGTCAGATCCGCCGTTCTTTACCATTTCAATTTTTTTATTATTTATAGTGATAGCATCCAAAGAAACACATATCACAAAGTATTAATATCATCATATCCGACAAAAGGGTCCTAATGAGGCATTTATACACAAACAAAACTCAATAAGTAGACACAATACAATTTTTATTTACTTAAAGAGCTATCAGTACTTTATAGTATACAAATAAAGCACTACAGCGTAACTTTGAAATACAATGGATTCAAGGAAGGCTTCTGAACTAAATTGCTAATGATTATCCACCGCGGGTTCTTCATCGTGTCCAGTTTGGCGCCTTTACTTGGATTTTCTTATTCACCGATGCCCCGCCTGTGAGTAGGCCCAAGCAGTCTATTTTCTTGTTGCTGTGGTGCCTCTTGTTGTACCAGCCCTCGACTTTGACATCTGAAAAGAGACCAGGTTAGATCTGTGAGACTGACAACTTCACAACATGTTTCATGGCTGGTGCTTTATGTAATAAAGGTAGGTACTATCACCCAGCTATGCTTATTATCAACTGGAAATTGGCCGAATTAGATTCCTTATTGGAAACAGAATTAAATATTGAAGTATTTCTAGGGCGAACCCTTACCGCTTGAGACCGAATTACACTTATTTTAAAAGTATGGTCGGATGTCCAACCGCGTACCTTTTGTTTACTAGTACTGGTTTTAAAATATGTTATAATGACCGCGATAGTATATAACATTATGTTATAACTTTCACTACACATATTATCGGGTTTGTTACCACGGTTAGTATTGTTTTTACCTCGATATTTCGACGCAGTTGCATGCGTCATGGTCACGAGTTGACTGGTGCCGCTGTGTGAAGTCGCTCCTAAGGACAGACATATCGGTCCACCCTCTTTCGGATTCGACGATTACCCTCACTTTGAAATCTCGAACCACTACCATTGTTACTCGCTTGATTCCCGCGACACACGAAACTCACTACGTCTTTACGCGAAACTGAAATCGATCTACTTTTACGATTGTATACATTTAACACTGGATTCCACGCACTGGACAGTTTATACCCATCTTCACGATTAAAATTTTTGTATTTCGTTATTTCTATTGCCTCTCGCACTAGGCGTGGTATATAGTGACGTTCCCTCGACAGTACTTGGGGGTTATGTAACTCGATCCAATGATTCGTTTCGCTTTGAGTCGGTTGTTGTGCTATGGCCGACTTCTGTGCGTCGTTGTTCCTTACAGCTCTTATATGCTCCTTCATGCGGTCGACAATTGTTCGTTTTGTTTGACCGATGTATGAGCTGCCACAACTGCAGTTCACTTTATAGACGCCAGGAGTTTGAAGAGGTAGGCAGTCCTTAGGCGAACGAAGCAGCTCTCTTATTTTGCTAAAGGGGGTAAAAACAGTTTTTATAGAATATTTCCCTAAGAATCTACCAATTTTATCAGTTACCCCTCTCACGTATGGCAAAAACGCTGGCTGTCGCTGTGCCTCCTCCTTTCTCATTTTTGGGGTGCGTTTAGGTTTGCAGGCTGTCACGCTGTACCCGTTACGTCTAAGAACAGCCCTCACATGCTCCAGCTCTTGTGAAAGATGGTTGACATCACATACATCGTAAGCTCTGTCTGTCAGTGATCTCACCACAGAATCTAGATGACGTGGGTGATGGTGAGAAGTCGCATGTAAATACTTGTCTGTATGTGTTATTTTTCTATGGACAGAGTGACCCAAATTTCACACACACAGCACAGGCTACAGCAGCAGCAGGCAGCAGGGTACAGCGTGACAGCCTGCAAACCTAAACGCACCCCAAAAATGAGAAAGGAGGAGGCACAGCGACAGCCAGCGTTTTTGCCATACGTGAGAGGGGTAACTGATAAAATTGGTAGATTCTTAGGGAAATATTCTATAAAAACTGTTTTTACCCCCTTTAGCAAAATAAGAGAGCTGCTTCGTTCGCCTAAGGACTGCCTACCTCTTCAAACTCCTGGCGTCTATAAAGTGAACTGCAGTTGTGGCAGCTCATACATCGGTCAAACAAAACGAACAATTGTCGACCGCATGAAGGAGCATATAAGAGCTGTAAGGAACAACGACGCACAGAAGTCGGCCATAGCACAACACCTGACTCAAAGCGAAACGAATCATTGGATCGAGTTACATAACCCCCAAGTACTGTCGACGGAACGTCACTATATACCACGCCTAGTGCGAGAGGCAATAGAAATAACGAAATACAAAAATTTTAATCGTGAAGATGGGTTTAAACTGTCCAGTGCGTGGAATCCAGTGTTAAATGTATACAATCGTAAAAGTAGATCGATTTCAGTTTCGCGTAAAGACGTAGTGAGTTTCGTGTGTCGCGGGAATCAAGCGAGTAACAATGGTAGTGGTTCGAGATTTCAAAGTGAGGGTAATCGTCGAATCCGAAAGAGGGTGGACCGATATGTCTGTCCTTAGGAGCGACTTCACACAGCGGCACCAGTCAACTCGTGACCATGACGCATGCAACTGCGTCGAAATATCGAGGTAAAAACAATACTAACCGTGGTAACAAACCCGATAATATGTGTAGTGAAAGTGTAGTGAATAACCACGAAAGTCTTAAAACCTATATTATGTTATAAGTCGGTACGGGCCGAACCACACTTGCCTGTTGTATTTAAATTCAGAATATATATACAAAGACTAGTAAATAAGCATGGTACCAAGCGTGGAAGCTACGGGAAACCTCTTCAGTAATTTGAAGGGGATTTACATCCAATACTTGAACAAATAGAAGATCCGTCCAAAAGAGCGGACGATGAACGAAGCAGCAAACAATCCAATCATTATTGGTTCAACAATTATTACAGGGATTGAATCCCATGATCCAATTTGGTCCGGTTTCCCGGCCGGGTTCTCATTGGTCGCGCTAATGACACAGATTCCAAATAGTTATATCGGCGGCATGTTCATTATTATCGATGTCGTGCTGCGCCGCTCAAATATAAATTAAAATAATAATCTTGACGTTAATGTCCCGGTTATGCTGGGTCCACCTTGACCGTGATTAGAGTAGAGCGACTGCCATCTGATCTCCGTGACCCTATGGGAATCTGACCCGATTGGATCATGGTTACACATACAGTAGCCTGTAAGACCAATTTGAAAAAAAAAGAAAATAACTGTTGCACCTTCCTCTTAGGTACGGGTTCTATTTTAAAATACGTACCAATATTTTAAATTTATAATTTTACAAGAATTACCTATTACTTATTAAGTCAAAAAGCTAAATAGTCGCTGGCCTACTTATACATTAGAAAATTGACATTTTATTATAAAATTAAAATTAATAAGTCTATTATTAAAAGTTCTGCTTAAGTAATAAATCTTTAAAAATAAATCTATCTTTGCTGGTCTCATAAGGCATAAGCGATTACACCATACGGGGAGGTTTCTAAACCGAGCCTCACAATAAATGATAATCAATGACTATAGTCATTTTCATTTGCCGATGACTGGCAGTTCTTAAATAACATTTTTTTGCCACTGTCAACGATTGTGTCCATCACTGCCGGTGCCACTTCATTGACGAAATCTAAAACCACAGATCCCGCGTCCTTACCTTCTTGGAAACCGAAGAGGGTATCGGTACCGAATGTACCAGGGCCGTTTTGTCCGCGGCCAGCCTGCTTTCCACCTTCGGAGTTGTATCGTCCGTGCTTACGCCAGTCGCTGTTTTTCTTCCCTTGGTAAGATTTGTGATAATTTTGAGAATTGTGTCGTTCTCCGCTGCTCTTGTGGTACCGGCCGGTACCCTTGTTACTGCGCTCGCCACTCTTATTGTGGTAATCTGCAAAGAGTATTAGGCCTTGAAACGTAGAACCTAGAAAGTGATCCCTTCTAAACATAGCGTTTAACTAGACCAAATACCACTGCAGGTTCAGAAGTCGTTGCACAATTATTATTAACTCTCTTTATTGCACAAAACACATTAGAAACATAGTCACAATACAAAGTGCAAAGGCGAGCTTATCCCTAAAAGAGATATCTTCCAGCCAACCTCACAATCCGTGAAGAGACCATAATGTCGGGGTGTAATACGTGCAATTGAAATTTAATTTAATAAATATATGTAATATCTTTATATCTACAAACATTTAAATACATATAATACAAGATAAAATAAATACTTATAAATAAAATATACATACATATACTATACTATCAGGTAAGTAAAGAGAGATAGTGCTCTTTTAATCGATTTCTAAATGATGACGCAGATGGAGCGTCACGTATAGAAGATGGCAGATCATTCCACATTCGGACCGCGTGAACAGAAAATTACTTGAAAAAGAAATGCGTTTTTGATAATGGCACCTGAAGGGTCTTAGTGATACAAGGACGCCGGGAACGGGAAGGAGCACATATTACAATAAATATAAAATAATAGCAAACTATCATGGAATGGTGGCATTATCTTTTTACATTCCTCAACATGTAATGTAGTAAAATGTCAAACCGAGCCAGTAGCGGCTTTTACACGTACCACATTAATATTATTAATTAATTGAAAAGAAAAATGACAAACTTATTAACACTACCTTGCTCCGCCGACTTCCAGGGGCAATATTCTTATTTTAATCGTAGTTTTATATAGGTATTACAATACGGTAATATTCAAATATAAACGTGAAAAAATCGAGATTTGCAAAAAAAAAGACTAGAAATATATGCGATTGATAAAAGAATCTACTGGAAAAAAGCGAAAAAATTAAACACGAACAATTTAAAACGCTTTTTAAAAATCGCTATATGAAAAAAGCCGAATAATTAAATTTGCGATCATGAAAGAACGCGATGTGAAAATTCGCTACTATGAAAAAATGCTTTTGTGAAACTTGTCGAACAAATCGTCTTATCATGCCAATGACAACACTTACCAGCGGGTGCTGCTAATGCGCAAACGCACACAGCCAGGAGCAGAGTTGCCAACGCCAACCGACTCATTGCGCTGATTAGCTGTTACTGTTGACGAACTGTCTATCACACGAGAATATATATGGATGTTTGAGGTTTATCGCGTCTCTGATTTCGGCGAGTATGAAATAGGGGAAGATTGGCTTTTATTTTTAAGTTTTTAATTACTTTACAAAAACATATGCTATTGGGCAAAACGGGTAGGGCAAAACGGATATGGTTTTGTATGAACAATTTAATACAAAACAAATTACATAAAGAATTTGCTGTAATGTAAATATTTGTTTAAATACCTCAAAGGGGTATGGGTATTTTGGTCTACAATTCTTGTAGCTATGACATCAATAGAAAGGTTGATTTGCCTTGGTGGTTGAATTTTGTAAGTTAGACATTTTAAAAGTACCTAAACACAGTGTTAAATGCTTAAAGTCGAAATAATAAACTACAGTTAGTAGGTTCAGCATTGTTTTCTACTTTCTACATTTTAAGATTGATTTACCTATCCCAAAAATTATGACGTCTACCCGTTTTGCCCAAATCAGATACCCATTTTAGGCTTTTATGCGGGCAAAACGGGTTTTTCTATAGGTTTCTTCATAAAATATTTTATAAAAAATGCTTTAAAATTGTAATTTATTTTTAAGTTTAATAGTCATCCTATCTTATAAACTAAATCAAACTAAGATATACAGTATACACCATATTTCAAATATTTTTATCCTCGCGCGAAAGTTATCCGTTTCAGGCCACCTTCCCCTAAAGTTAATGCTTGTATTTACTGACGGAGAGGAACGCGATTAAATATCTAAATTGACTAGTTTTGTTTCCAAGGTGTGGTTTTGACCATTTTTATTAAGACGCTATCAGGATTTGACAACTTTTGAACAATCCAACTAACGATTGAATAAGGATTGTTGTTGGCTCACGATAATGTTGTCAAATATATAGATTAAGGTTTATGGATAAATAAAACATGTAAATTTCAAACCCTCAGGGCCCCACGGTCCTAACGTCTCAACCCCAAACGGCTGAAATATGAAGTCCTGGGCTAGGCTTTCATATTTACTCCGTTTGAGGTCCTCAGCAGCAGAGGCCGCAGCTCCAGCGCTGCGGGCGGTAGCGATTACATGGGATGGCGCCAGAGTGTCCACGCAGGTAGCGTCACACACCAGCGCTCTCCCACGTTTCCAAGCAATGAGCGTCATGCCGTCAGGCCTCTTGCCATCGTCATGTACGGTACCACTTGGCTCTAATACGGCCGGTACGACAAGCAGCCTTCAGATGACGTCATTAATGCCGCGTGCCTGGAGATTCGGAATGCGTTACGAGTATATGACAGACCGTGGAGCCCTAGTAAATCTACATACACACCACAGGGGCACCAATGTGGATGGACTAGGTTAACCCCCAATCTCAAACCCAAACAATACATTACCTAAAACCGCGCTGACATTCAAGGAATGTTTAGCTTGTAGCCAAAACCCTGACTCTCTCTCTACAACGGCTATAAGACGGGCTCGTCGGTGCTGTTGATGTATCGGAGACTCTGGCGGAGACTCACCCGGACATAAGTTCAGCCAGGATTGTTTAGAATCCACGTAGCACGAACTTTGTATGAAATTTTGTTGTGGGCGTAGGATCCTGGAGATTAAGTTTTCCGTGCTGTGGATACATGACAAATAAGCCGGGAGAGAGACACGAAATTTTGTGTACATCGATCCCGACTAGACGAACTGGAAGTGCAGCTTGGACCAAGTCCGTGAACTTTTATTTAAATTTAGAATTTTGGAGAGTTTAAATCTGATTTCGTTATCTAATGGTATTGTTAAGTTCTCAAATTTCCATATCGGACTGCACCGCAAAAAATACGTGACTGCACCGCAAAAAGTACGTGAATTCCGGGACAAATAGGCAGAAACAGAGTATATATAGAGCCATGTGTGATTTATTTTTACAAGTTCTTCACAATACGTTTGGAATTTTAATTGTTTTACATTTAAAAAGGCTGGTATCGACTGGTCCAGGATGGGGGCATCCAGAAGGCGGAGGTTTTCCTCTTTCAAAATTATTATTCCCGGAGCCAAAGTGTCAAAATAGGATATAATTTTTTTTTTCTGTTATATTTTCCGTGGGGTGTCCGGCAGAGTAGAATAGCACCACCTGCCAAGCGTGGAGATTATGGCAATAACATCCCCTTTCGTGGGAGAGGCCCTAAGAGACGATAACTGGCATTTTGACAAATTTAAGGTTCAACAAAATTGATCAAAATTCAGAAGTTAAATTATTTAAATCATTTAAAATCGTAGCTGCTTCACCTCTGTGTGTCCCGTCATCGAGGTACCAAACATTTCATTTAGACTGTAATTTATATATTATGCCAAACTTAAAAATGCAGGTCCGAGTGGGGTCCCCTTGTTGTAGGTTTTTCTATTAAAAATACACTAATTTTCACCACACAAAAAAAAAACTAGGCTTCCGCTTCGGCAAATGGATAGAAAATGCAAGATGGCGGACGGCGTTTAGATCATCGTGATTGACTCAACGGGATCTGACTACTTTTGACAATAAGGTGGTCCGGAATAGGCTAATATTGAAAGTAAGGTTGACATTTAATCATTATCTGAAAGAGCATTTCCAATTCCTATCTTACTCTCATTGCCTTTCCCTCCGATCTTCTGATAACCTTTATTTTGTGTTGTTTGACTCTTCATATGTGTATAGTTTGTGAGTATGTAAAAGTGTATTCAGACGAGAATTAAGTTAATTTACAAAACTTTATAATAAGAAAGTTAAATTCTTTCTGTCGTTATGAACACTCATAAATATTGTATAACTAAAGTTTTTCAGAAAGTTTCCCGGTTTTTCTTCGAGCGATTTAGTTCAGTGATTAAATTAATTTTGGATAAATAGCTAATTAAACTGCCTGTTTTCTTGTGATTCCAGCCATCACGTACATCATACGGCCAACGAGTGGCGATGTTAGAATACATGCGAGCCCATCCCGCACTCGCAACGGGTCGACTGTATTGCCTAGACGCTACAAGGGAAATGAAAAATTGTTAACGGACCTCGCCGTGAAATTGAATGCAATCGGCGATAGTTCAACTAAAACTGAAAACAAATGGATGAAGGTCAAAGAAGAAGTAAATATTAATTAATTTTGAATATAATGGAAAGAACTATGCTCGGAGTTTCTTTGCGCGATCGAAGCAGAAATGAGATCCGCTAGCGAACCAAGGTCACAGACATAACTGACAGACTGAAGTGGCAGTGACCGATGACCTGGTAAGGATCGCAGGTACCAGCTGGATGCGGAAAACACAGGACCGGCCTTTGTAGATATCGCTAGGGGAGGTATATGCCCAGCAAGGGGCGTCTTCTGGCTGATCTGATGATAATGATGAGAAAGGGTGTAACAAATGGAATTTCCTACTCATTGAATCTCTCAGCTGATCGGTACTTTTGTAAGTAAAAACAAACAGTTTTAATTTCTAAGAAGGGTTGTTATAATTAGAGAAAGAGAATAAACGAATTTTATAAATATAAATTCAATAAGTTACTTAATTTAAACTTAAAAGAAATAAAAGAAAATATATAAAAAAATTACATCTAGTGTATATAGGAAAAATAAAAAAGAATCTCCGCTGCCGCTTCGGCAGAAAATTTCAAACGACGCAAATATCCTGGCCTCAGCGGAGATCATCTATTTGCGCCGTTTGGCGTAGAAACGCTTGAGACCAGGCGCTCATACTCTCTTCAAAGAGTTGTCTAAGCGCCTGGTTAACACTTCGCATGACCAAAAGGCTGGCCAATACCTTGGCCAATGGATTAGCCTCGCGATAAACAAAGCGAGGCAATGCGGCCAGCCTCTTGGGAACAATTCCTTTAACAAGGGACTTGGGGCAAGTTTTTTATTTGTAAATATTATTTTATAATTTTGTAATAGCTTTATTTAATTTATTTCCGTCTTGTAAATATTTCTTATAACATAATAAAAAATAATATGTAAAAAAAGAACATATTTCAATGTTCACAAAACAAGACAGGCTTGTGTTTTGCCCGATGGTAAGCAGTTACCGCAACCTATGGACGCTTGCAATTCCAGTGGTAAAATTCCCATGTTGCAGACCCTATAAAATCCTTTTAACTACTTTCTTGAAGAACTCCATGTTTCTTTGTGACAAAGATGTGAGGATGAACTATGTCGATGGCGAGCGGTGCATTGATAGAAAGTAGCTGTAGGCATCAAGTCAAATATTTCTTCAGAACAAACTCCACAAGTCTCACAGCACGTTTTTTCAGCACTCTCCGCAGAGAAGCGATAAACCCTACTAAAGTTGGGTTCGACAAATCCCTTATTTGCCGATTTAAGTGCATTGTATCGGCTTTTTGCTTCGCCCTTATCATATTACGATGTTGTATTGGCTGTACAAACTGCATTGTCCAAGAATAACTTAATAACTCACAATTTACAATAACTTTCCGAGAGCTAAATAACATTCGAGTAATCTTCCGAATATTCGACAGTCTTCCAAATTGAACTGTCAAATTTGTCATTCGGATTCGAAACCGATGCTTCTGAATACGGTTTTCCGAGTCGATCGACAAATTTGTCGATTCCGTACCCGAAACCGATTTCCGAGCCATTGTGAATACGGCTACTGATATGTCAAATCATAAATGAAAGAACAAAACTGGCCCATCATTGACACTATATTCCTACGATCGGGATGAAGGTAGTTTTTAAGTTTATCAAATTGAGGTCTTTGAGTTTATCGAGTTTATAGACAGACAGGCAAGCCAGGAGACAGGGGAATTTTATTTTATAATATGTACCTACACATTACAGGTTACAAGGTTTATAGGGTATTTTACTATCTACCTTTAGGCTTTTATCTGACTGTTTCTTCATATTTCATTTCAATTTACATACATACCTACACTTCTCTGTGACATGTTTAGTCGTATTGTTAATGCGTATTTCTTTATGACCCGAAATGTCCGCTTATCTTTATTACAGTGTAGCGGCGTTGACACGGTATGTAGATACTTTTGAAAGCTATTGATAGGAACTTATAAATAACTATGTGCTATTCTCTCCGTGTACAAACTTTGGATAGTACATTAGTTACTTGTACATAAGGAATAATCCCGCGTATAAACGAAGAAACCGTCCTAGAGTTTCAGCATATTTCAATTGGATTTACCACCTATATTTTTAAACGGAGTTCCCACTCTGTTTAAATGCAATGGGTAGACCAAGCAGCGGTACCGTCGATCTCTGATAGCATGCCGCCATTTTGATCCCACCCACCACGAGAAATGAAGCTCTACTCTCAATAGGGCCTATCCTGTGAGATGGACTGAAATGTACGATTTTGAATGACATGAAGTTGGTTATACTCTAACTTTATGGGAGTGAATTTTATGTTTCGTTTTACTAACGTAATTTCATCGCACGTCGCGACGTTTCTATACATTTTGTATAAAAGTAAATTAAATGGGCGCCAGGCCACACAGAGAAGACGGAAGACGCAGACACATTGCAGACGAGGCGCCTGTTCAATTTACTTTTATACAAAATGTATAGAAATGTCGCGACGCAAAACATACAGCAAAGACAGGGCGCGAACGCGACCAAGACGCGTCTCCGCCCTTGTAAATATACAAAAAGGATGGGGCACGGGCGTCGAGGGCGAGACCGGGGGTGCGGGCGGGGCGCGGGGAGCCTGGTCTCGCACGCAGCGCTTACTGTCCTTGTCCTGCCTGCGTTCTTGACTGGTCCTAGAAAAAGAAGCGCGACGTTGCCGCGTCCGTGCCCCGTCTTTTCTGTATGTTTTAAAAAGTCGTGTTCGCGTCCCGTCTGTGCCCTGTCTTCGTCGAGGTGACATGGTAGTTGAGTAGTGTGTGTTAGGGGGTGAGGATATCCCCCGCGCGGGGCGCTCCCCACTCGTCATGCCTAATGGCGCATAGAGTAACGACGCACAATATGGTCAAAAATTGCCTAATTTGCTTAGTTAAAAAGTAAAGCAATGGTGTTTATTTATTCGTATGGTAATGCCATCGTCAGTCGCCAATTATTATAACCTATTATTAATGACCAGTTTTTTTTTTTTAGAAAAGCACCGGTGTTTATTCATTAGTATAGACTACTACAGGAAGTTGATTATGTAACAAGAGAGGAAAATTGTTTCTTGAACGGAAATGGAATTTGGAATTAGAATGATAAAATGCGTCTGAAGTAACAAAAAAAATCAGGAGTCCACCTTGACTATGATCCAGGATTTGGCAGATCAGACAATTACAGAGAGCGACTGCCATCAGGTGCCAACAGCACAATTTCGCCATTGCACCACCCGCCGTGGGCTCTTCCCCACTACGTAGACCTTCTGTTGGTCACCACGCGAAGGTTTGAAAGAACGTTTCTCGCTCGTACGATTCGGATGTGGAATGAGCTCCCAGCTACAGTGTTTCTTTTGGACTATGACATGGGATCGTTCAAGAGGTATATTAGAGGTCTCTTCAGAGGCGGGCAACGCATTGGTGACTCCCCTGGTCTTGCTAATCTCCTTAGGCGGCGGTGACCACTTTCCATCAGGTTGCCCGCATGCCTGTTTGTCTGCCGGATAAAATACAAAAAAAAAATGTTGTGTGTGTATCAGTATCTTAAAGGGTTTCTCATATATACCTAATCTAACACATTTTTCCCCTCCAAATTTTGCCTCCTTCATTATGCAGTAACTTAAAAGGAATTTCTACTAACACATTTTTCACTTTTTTGTTAAAACGTTTGTTTCTAATATATGTCTTATGTAATTCAATAAACTGAATGTATACAAATATTGAACTGCATAGGTACTGCATATTGATGTTACTGCATGTATTTCTAATTTTTTTATCAATAAGTACTGGCACCTGCTGAAATGTCGCACTAAGGGCAAGGCGGCAGACATCCGAAGAAGCCATGGAGCCACAGATGATGGACCTAATAAAATAATTCCTCTCTCTGACTTAGAAGAGAGGATTATTACCATTATTGGGAAGGTGGCTGTGGAGGGAATTCCGGGAGTCCGGATTCCGTTTAATTTTGATGTTAGTACGTCGGTACTAATAAACATGTAAAAGCATAGGTCGCTATGCTTTTGCAAGTTTTTTTAAGTTTGCCGATTGCATACTGAAATATACCTAATTTCCAATATCTATCTCACCTAACCCAATATTTTAATATTTGCACTCATATTTACCATTTGTAGGCAGTGTAGACTTAGTGGACTACATTGCACAAACTTTTTAACTGTTAGATAAGATGGTAGATGGTTATTTAAACCCTATGTAAAAATGCTAAAAATATGGTTTATGATAACTTAATCGACAACTTAACTGATATATCGTCTTTATTGAGTATTTACTCAACTCGAGATACGGCAGGTAAGCTGGTTGTCGTTCTACCGTCGATGGTCGCTTCCTCTTGGTCTTGGTTATGTTGCGTTTGAACTTGTTTCCATTACTCCGTAGAACACATTATAATACATGTGATAGTTCATGTTTCAAATCATCCTTGTCACAAAGATCATTCGCTCTTCTGGTCAAAGATCGATCTGGGTAGATCGACTACGGCCGCTTTATCGCTAAACATAAAAGAATTTACATACAAGGTTACATAAAATTTGGATGTAACTGTAAAACCTTTACAGCTGAATTTAGTATGTAAAATTAATTAAGCAGAAATTTGGAGGGAGTAGGACCGGGATCGAACCCACAGCGGCCAAGTACCATGACTCTGTTTCGAGTTATGTACATTAGTTGAATGCTAACCGATGCTCTTACGGTGAGGGAAAACATCGTAATGAAACCTGCACATTCTAACCATGTTCCAACGTGGTAGCCGGGTCACGGAGATCAGATCGCAGTCGCTCTATTGTAATTGTCTGATCTGCCAAATCCTGGATCATGGGCAAGGCGGCCCCCGGGCCCTTGTGCGCGAGAGCACAACCGGGACATTAACTACGCCAAAGTTATCAATGAAATAAAATCTGAAATCTACGCACCACAAGACTTTGCAGCTTAACGTTAATCAATTGTGGGTCACCATCCTCTTTGCACGATTTTCTACTGAAAGCGGCCAGTTGCCTTTTAGCTGATCCATCCCAGCGGTAGCATACCAAATTAAATTAAATTAAACTATACTACTACTACTAGATACTAAACTGAAATTTACCTGTCACATTAATAACATCGTTAAACAATCTACACAAGCACTAGGTTTTATTAAACGCAATACTAAAAGTTTTAATATCAAAACCTTAGTACGCACTCATCTAGAATTTGCTTCATCAGTTTGGAATCCCAGTTATGCTGTTCATTCACAAAGAATTGAAAGTATACAAAGGTCCTTTACTCGACACATCGCCTACATATCGTCAGAAATTTTACACCGACGTCCATACGAGCAGCGCTGTCTGCATTTTAGAATGGTATCGTTGCGGAAACGCTCCACTGCGCACGACCTGGCTCTTTAAAGTGCTCAATGGGCATACTGGCTGCAGCGACCTTCTACTACTACTACTTCGTGTCACCAATATGGGACTCGTATTAGAATAACTTTAATGTAAACTGTTTATGATGTAACAATATGTGTTCTGCAGGTGTACCTTACTTAAATAAATAAATAAATAAAGTAACTCTCGTCTGTCTGTCTGTTTATACGCTCTCACGGCTAATTTGATGAAATTTGGCATGGAAATAGTTTAGCATATGAGGATGGACATAGGCTACCTATTGTTATTCACCGCCACTCGCAAGTTGATTTTTGTAAACTTGGTAGTAAAAACTGGAGTAAATTAAAAAAAAAAATTATTGGTATAAGTGGTTGGAAAATGACGCGCGCAATGTTTTGAACGTTCGACATGTTTCTCACGCTCCTAAAGACCTGACGTTTCTTTTGAGACATCGGTGTAAATTTTATAATTTACTAATAAAATTAAAATCAAAACCATTTAAAAGACGGTGTAATTTAGTGCACATTTATATGAAAGGGCAAAGTATGGAAATACATCTGGATTATCTTTTCATCGGTAAGTAAACATTCGTGGTCGCGGCGATAGGAAATCAATTTTAAAAATTGTGACAAAAATATGCATCGTAATCGTGTGAATTTGCAATAATTGAAATGCTTTACCTTGAAACAACATGCCATTAAAGAAAAATTTAAAATTATTGGCAAATTGAGCAATATTTCGGTGTAGCAAAGTATTTTGATGGTAACAGGGTCAGATTTAGTATTCATTGTATAGAATTTTAATACTCAACTCAACATTTTAAAAACAAGATAATAAGTTGATGCAGGTCCCTTCTGTTCTGGTACACCATCATTATTTGAATTTTTTGTAAAAATAAAGAATATGCTGCCTGTTTAATATATTAATGTACCGTAATGTTTTCATAATTTTATTCATGACTATGTCCTTTAGAGGGCATCATATTCAATTTATTGTGAAGTCACATAGGCCAACCTGTGGACAATGAAGACGCTTCTAGCGATAAGTAAGTAGGTAGATAGTTTAAAAGTTATGAGGCAACAAATAAACATGGTGGGTTATGATTTTGACCGGTATCAACCGGTCAAAATCATAACCCTCCTTTTTGCAAAAGCAAGCACTGCCGATTCACGGTATGTAGGTTCGAGACATCAAAAAGACGGTGGTAGGTATTAAGGCGTGGGTTTGATTCACTAGACACCTTATCTTTTATTATAATGACAATATTAAATTATAAGGACAAGTTTTAAAAAATTACGAAGTCGTCCGGAGCGAAATACGCGCCCACATGTCAGATTTGTTTGTGTTCGTTACGAGTAGATATTCATAGAAAATATAACTTATCTGCAGACAGACTGCCTTGTTTCGTCCCTGCATTTGCATTAGTGTGTGTGTTATAGATATGTGTGACATTTTGTCTCGAATTGAAACTCGGTATGTACTCTCTGCTTCTGTAGATAAAATTGTTTCTCTATTATTGCGTCATTGACGTGTTATTTGTTTCGAATACCATAGTTTGAATATCATAAATTGCTTCTCCCATGTTGAATCTCTCAAGAAATGCAAAGTAATCCTATCTAATATTATAAATGTTCCTTATGATTATGATACTTATGTAAGTAATTCAATTATATTATGTATTTGGGTGCACGTCATATCTGCCTCTCTATTCTAGCCCTCTCTCTTCGGTAGGGCTGCTGTAAGACATTTCATTTTAGAAATAAGCTGTACCTTTTGTGATTGTTATCTTTATGTTTATATTATTGTAACTTTCATTGTGCAAATTACATACACCTACACTATGAAGACCTCTGCGGTCTTCATAGTGTAGTCACTTCACATCACTCACCTCATTGACAGGAATTACAAGCCGATGCATTTTGCCCACCCGTGGACGGCCACGTGAGGCTGACATCGCGTTGTCGCCGCCGCGCCGTTCACACATCAAACTAGTTTCTACGTTAAGTTTTATTTTAATTTTAATTGTAATTAATTATACTACCTTAAAATCATTTTATTGTTATTTTTCGACCCTCCGGCTGTAGCCTACGTATCTTGCAGAATAAATGGTTAAATAAATAAACAAATAAATAAATGTTTGCCTGCCAGTCTGCATGTCTGTATGTTACATTTACATGCGTAACGGATTTGTATAAAATTTGGCAAGAAGATAGACTAATTTTACGCGAACGAAGTCACGGGTCAAAGTCCTACGTATTATAAATTCGAAACTAACTCTGTCTATTACGTTTTCACAAATAAACCGCTGAACGGAATTCGATAAAATTTTGCAAGCAGATAGATGGTAACCAGGGGAATTACATAGTCGGTTACCAATCCATTTAGAGCTTAATTTAATTTTAATATTAGGATCTTCTAAGATAGGTAAGTACATGAATTTAAGGCGGATGAAGCCGCGGTCAGAAGCTAGTGAAGAGCGGTCGTACACTTCGGGGACTCGATCTAACTTGGCCATTCAAGGCTATTCTCGTCAAAAATAAACTATATTTCTGTTCTTGTCATTAAAGGAAGTCAATTCATATTGCCTACTTTATACGAAATCGCTTGTGACCTATCTGGGGTAAAATATTTTTCAAAATGTGACGCTAAAAAGGGGTTTTGGATGAGTTATGAAATGTACATTCCGTACTCCATTCAGTAGGTATCGATTCTTACGCCTACCGTATGGTATAAACTCTGCACCAGAATTATTTCACAAAAAAATTTATAAAATCTTTAAAATATATGGAGTGGCAATGTATATTGATAATAATCTAATATGGGGTAGAACTCGCGAAGAGCACGACGCAAGGGTGCAGGAAGTACTTCGTAGGGCAACGAAGAATGGCGTCAAATTTGAAAGAGAAAAGTGCTTATTTTCTTTGTAGAAGTCACGTTTTTGGGCCACATATTTAATAGCAAAGTTAGGTATGCAAATTGATAACAAACGAATTATGATAGATAAGAGTTGGAACGGTTTTTAGCCATAACAAATTATTTATCCCGATTCATACCTAACTATTTGGTTATATGAACGTCATTTATTTTGTTACAGAAAGAATATTTACAATAACAAATAAAAATAAATACTAAGACTAAAATAAATATATTGCTATCCAACGAGGCAATGCAGCTAGCTTTCTGCCACTTTCTGGGCACCATTCCGGGGGGCAACGGTGTGGATGAACGAGGTTAACCCCCAACCTCAAGCCCAAACAAATAGATAAAAATAAGTTATCTTAAACGGTGCCGATATTCAAGGAAGGGATGCCGAAAGAATCCTGACTCCTGCTCAGAAACGGCTAGGAGACGAGCACGTTCCGCACGTTCTGGGAGTCTTACTCGGACATAAGCTCAGCCAGGCTTGTTTATGATCTGCGCAGCATGGGTTTTTGATAAAATTACCTGCGGGCTATTAGATTTGATAACTGTTCCACAGTGAAACATTTGTGAGCTTGCGAGGCTTGGCAAAACGATATATTGCTTATTTCACTTGTTTACGTACCTACCAGATATTTCAATAGGCATTATATCGATAATGTCGCGAATTCCAAGTATTTGAAGATATATTATTAATCTTTTGACCCTTGTCGGCTTCTGATTACTCATTTGTAAATATGGTTTCTAATAATTTCTCGTTTTATCTACGTATTTTGTCCGCCGGAATTTCCCAGCGTTGTCATTACTCGAATAGATTATTTTTTTATCTCGTACCTTCACATCATCACAGCCCATAACAATCCTCTGCAGGATGAGTCCCTCGGGCCTCTCCCATGAAAGGGGAGGTTAATGCCATAATCTCCACGCCTGGAGATCGCAGTGTTCTAAATAAAACAATGGAAAACGCTGCTGCTCATTTTCCAGCCTACGGTGTCTTGCCTCGGACACATTAGTCGCCTTTTACGACACCAATGACTGTAAGGGTTTGGTGCTATTCTACTCTGCCGGACACCACACGGCCCATACCTACTACACAATAATATTTAGGCAACGTCTTTCCAAGGACCATAACAAACAACTTTCTTATTATGGAACTGTTTATATTGGCAGCTGTCATACAAAATGTAGATACAAGTACTATCATTTCTCTCTAGAAACTAGTGTTTTAGGACCAATGGTTTCCGAGTTATAAAAGATTTAAGTTTGGCATCTGTCATACGAAATGTAGATCTCCACAAGTACTACCATATCTGTTTAGAAACTATTGTTCTAGAACCAATGGGTTTCGAGTTATAACACATTGGAGTTTGACAGCTGTCACCCAAAATGTAGATATCGATGAGTACTATAACTTCTTTTTAGGAACTAGTGTTGTAGGATAAATCGTTACCAAACTAATATATCTGTTTTGTGGAACAAATAGTCGTAGGTTAATAATTATGTCGACTCCACGTTGTTGGAGAAACGTTCAGTAGATCAAAAAGTAATTTAAAAACTACTTTTCGGATTGTACGGATTACCTCATAATAATACCAAATTCACGGTGAATATACTTCTCCAATAATGGCAACACCAAACATGACACTTGTCAATTAAGAATGACTGTGATTGTGCCAATACCATTGTGTTTACACTGTTAGAAAGGGACAAAGGACTATCGATGGTGACTCTCGCTCTGCCCGGTTTTAGTCAAAGCAGTGCGCAGTCCCTTTTGGGTGGTAAGTCTATGGTCATGTCATTTAGCCGGGCAAAAAAAGAGAAACCAGTAAAAAAATTTTTGATTCGCTTGTACCGAACGTGCCAGGTTGTGACAAAAGTTTTATGGGTATACTAAACCACTACTATAGCTATTAAGTAGTATATTTTTTGTTATTGTTCTCGGTGACATAGGATAACCTACAGCCTCCTCACAGTCTATATGAAAAACATGGCAATACTTTGTTCACCACCGATATTTTCGTCTATGCAAAACGATTTTTATGTTCTTTTTTTTGAGAGTGGTGGATAGGGATCCTAATAAATTAATTTACTCGAACTACCTACCTTGTGCTTAGGTTTTAGAAACGAGTGAATTCGTATTAAATAAACATGTTAGTACAGATCTGTTCAAGTTAATATATTTAATAATGAGGCAAATATTAGGCAGAAATAGGAGTACTAAATATTAGGAGTACTTAAATAAAATATTATTACATTAAAATGACCAATGATTGATTGATTAAATACAAATATTTAAACTTAAGAGACATCTTGAAATTAAATTAACAATTAAAACTTAAATGTATTTGGAAGGTATTTGGAAATCTTCAGATGACAAATATAGACGCAGAGAACGCTATCCCAACTCCTATGACAGTTATCGTAGCAGATCTAAATATCGCGGAGGTCGTAAACACTATGGCTACAAAGATTCAGAGGATTGTTCTTATAATTCACCTGATAAAAAGAGGTATGACGATTGCCACAGGCAAACAGATTACAGATGACAAAACACGATCACATTTGCGTTACGGTTATAGAGATCGAAAAAGATATAGAGATAATAACTGGCACGAAGGAAGACGATATTACAATAAAGAACGGAATTCTGGACGTAAATATTACAAAGATTATTATCGTAATGCCGAGTACAATAGAGATGACAAACATTATGGAAAATTTGCGAGGCACAACGGTTGGCGCCATAGTAAAAGTTACAGTAGGTAGAGCTTGTTTAGTCTAAAATGCGCACGGGCGAGGCGGACAAGAAGTAAGAAGGAGGACCCTGGAGCCTTTACGTAGCGACTGTACAACCGTAACTGACGCCAAGGTAATAATGATGATGGTTCAAAACTTATTTGCAAATGAACTAAACCGTAACTTATTTCGACAGGTTCCAGCCCACTGGTGGCGCGCGTATAATACATTTAAGTTTTAATTGTTAATTTAATTTCAAGATGTCTCTTAAGTTTAAATATTTGTATTTAATCAATCAATCATTGGTCATTTTAATGTAATAATATTTTATTTAAGTACTCCTAATATTTAGTACTCCTATTTCTGCCTAATATTTGCCTTATTATTAAATATATTAACTTGAACAAATCTGTACTAACATGTTTATTTAATACGAATTCACTCGTTTCTAAAACCTAAGCACAAGGTAGGTAGATCGAGTAAATTAATTTATTAGGATCCCTATCCACCACTCTCAAAAAAAAAGATCATAAAAATCGTTTTGCATAGACGAAAATATCGGTGGTGAACAAATTTTTGCCATGTTTTTCATATAGACTGTGAGGAGGCCGTAGGTTATCCTATGTCACCGAGTACAATAACAAGAAATATACCACTTAATAGCTATAGTAGTGGTTTAGTATACCCATAAAACGTTTGTCACAACCTGGCACGTTCGGTACAATTGAATCAAACATTTTTTTCTGGTATCTCTTTTTTTGCCCGGCTAAATGACATGACCATGGACTTACCACCCAAAAGGGACTGCGCACTGCTTTGACTAAAACCGGGCAGAGCGAGAGTCACCATCGGTAGTCCTTTGTCCATTTCTAACAGTGTAAACACAATGTTATTAGCACAATCACCGTCATTCTAAATTGACAAGTGTCATGATTGGTGTTGCCATTATTGGAGAAATATATTTACCGTGAATTTGGTATTATTATGGGGTAATCCCTACAATCCGAAAAGTAGTTTTCATAGTACTTTTTGGTCTACTGAACGTTCCTCCGACAAACGTCGAGTCGACATAATTATTAACCTACGACTATTTGTTCCACAAAACAGATAAAATAGTGTGGTAACGATTTATCCTACAACACTAGTTCCTAGAGAGAAGTGATAGTACTCATCGATATCTACATTTTGGGTGACAGCTGTCAAACTCAAATGTGTTATAACTCGAAACCCAATGGTTCTAGAACACTAGTTTCTAAACATATATGGTAGTACTCGTGGAGATCTAATTTCGTATGACAGCTGTCAAACTTAAATGTGTTATAACTTCTAGAATACTAGTTTTTAAAGAGATATGATAGTACTTGTTGAGATCTACATTTCAAATGACAGCTGTCAAACTTAAAACTGTAGCACTATAATTTTTCTTCAGAAACTAGTGTTCTAGCAGCAATGGCTTAGGAGCTATTTCAGTTTTAAGTTTGACAGCTGTCATTAGAAATGTAGATCTCAACAAGTACTATAAATTTCGCTCTAGAAACAAGTGTTGCAGGACCAATGGGTTCCGAGTTATAAAATATTTAACTTTGACAGCTGTAATACGAAATGTAGATCTCAACAAGTACTATAATTTCTCTCTAGAAACAAGTGTTATAGGACCAATGAGTTCCGAGTTATAAAATATTTAACTTTGACAGCTGTCATACGAAATGTAGATCTTGAGCAGTGCTATCATTTCACTCTATGAATTAGTGTTCTAGGACCAATAGTTTCCGAGTACCAGGGTAACCTTAGGCTGGACCCTGGTAAAAATATGACCTTCAGATTACACCCGGTCCGGCTCTGCCTGGCCCTGAACGGTAGGTCAGCTAAGTAATAAAAGTAATTCGGAATTTGCATCAACAATGGTCAACTGTGTCGATGGTGACTCTCGCTCTGCCCGGTTTTAGTCAAAGCAGTGCGCAGTCCTTTTTGGGTGGTAAGTCCATGGACATGACATGTTCAAAATGACATATTTTGAAACTATAGAACTACGTCGCCGTACTTCTCAGTAGTTGGAGCTGTTGACTTTCTCTAACTGGTAAGTATTGACACGGATAGCCTCGTAACCGAGATGTATCGAGTTTGATCCGCAATTCCCCAGTGCCGCCATGTACCAACGACTTTTCTGAGCTACGTACATTGGCTGAACACTAAGCGATGCTCTAAACTGTGAAGGAAAACATCGTGAAAAAACCTGCACATTTAGAAAATAATGCTGCTGCCAGTGGCGAGCGGGGTACAAATGATTAATCCGCCCACCATATTTCAAAATCTATAAGTTTCCAGTTGCCTACTGCTAGCCAGTTTGGTATAACTTTCTTATAAAATGCAGATGTAGAATTCATTGCTAGCATTTATTTTAATTATTTTCATTGTACTTTTTTAATAAATAAAAAAAAAAATTTACAAACATTTTTTAGCTTTGTGAGCTATTAAGTTTTATATAACATCGAACTGAAAAAGAACTTTAATATAGTATACTTCACAGATTCTGACAACCTTAACTTTAATATACAAGGAGTTGGTAAAAAAGAGAGTTTGATTAAGATCTTAGGGTCACAGGAGTTTCCGCCATTTGGCCCAAACTTCAGAGATACAGGACTTGACACCGATGTCAAATTGTGATGTCAACAGACTCGTGGAACACAGATCCGAAGAAACTCAATTTATCTGTTCTATTGTGCGGATAATTTCACGATCCGCACTGCAGTTAGCCATACCTGCATGATACTCTATTTTGGCTTCGTTCGTTTTCTAGCACTTCTTCCCATGCTAATCTCAAGATCCTGTCTAAGCCTGCTCGCAAGTACGATATCATGAGCGTATTCCATGAGTCATAGAAGCGTGTCTGGAATTACAGCTGACAGGACATCGAGCACAACGTAGAAGAAGTACAGGCTATAGACTCAACTCTGGTGAATAGCTGCAGAAAGAGATACGGCCTCAGTATTGGCAACATGTCCTGGATAATTCTAATGTTCGTCTCCGGCACAGATTTTGTTCTTATAGCCGACCAGATTACCTCCTGAGGTACCTCGTTGGAGCTCTTTGTGTAACTCATAAGATGTAAATAAGCACATTATCGGTAGCCCTCTGGAGACCCCCCCCCTTCTGGCGCCGGTGGGGGGGATTCCATTCGCTCCAGCCGACATCATTCTAAAAATTATAAAGACTGATTTTTACCTAATAGATCGAGTGTGTATAAATCAATAATGTAGAATTCGTTTCTGATATAAAAAGTGCAATATGTTGAGAATTTTTTTAAATTACACAATATTCAACACTTTCAAAAACTGTTTTTTAATTTAAGTCCCCGTAAATATTAAACTATTGTCTTTATTTGTAATAAAAAATTTAACAAATTCACTTAAATTCAAATTTGAAAAAATATTACTTTGAAGTAATATTTTTGAACTAATAATAAAATGCAAAAATGAAATTTTTAAGCGTCGCTTTTAACTGCAACATCGGAACGAAGAGCGCATTCTGACGACCCACTGACTGTGCTATTGCTACTGTTCGATATATCGATCATAAACATGAAGAAATATTTATTACTCGACTGCCGAAGTAGGGTTATGTTTTTCTGGTGTATGAATGTATGGGTGTGTATCTATTTCTCTACGCTTACTAACAATAATACGGTTTAGTTGATGGATTTCAACGTATGAGTTGTCATTAGATTCAGCCTAATTGTGGGAGTGACATGGGGTACTTACTTACATTTGATCATGACGACAACGACAAAATAATACATATATAGGTTTATACCGTCGTGCTATTATCTAGTTGGGGTAGTCGGAGACTACATTGTTACAGTGCTGACAATTCTCTCTCGTTTCTTCCACATTCACCAACCTTTTTGTACATACTCGCCGATTTAGGGATATAGAGGAGTAGAGAGTTTGGCTACACGTCATGTGATTCAAGAAAGTTTCTTTCACAGAGACATAGCTCAGTGCAGTTTAGTGCCCTCTTTATGCAGTTACATCGCGTTGTGCAGCCCGCTTTGTATTTGCATCTTGACTCCACTTGACTTGAACTCCTGACCCCATACATAAACCCCTTGATGAACTGCACGTGATATATGCTGGTACAGAGCTGGCTCTGTTAGAGGTAAATTCTTCAGGTGCTAATCCTTCTTACTAAATAAAAATCTCCTGCATTCGTATACTGTCGTGCAGGGACCTGAAAGAACAGATAACTATTGTATTTTAGACAATACTTGAATCGCAACATCTAGTTGATACTTATATTCATCTGCCTAACATCGTTTTTACAAATTTTTGTAATTCTTTATTGGTCTCGAACATAGTCCTATCTTAAAGGAGTTGGAAGCCTTTTGTCGCCTGATTATAGACGTCCTATGCTTCGAACGCACTTCTTTTACACATTCCATTAAAAAACGACACAGTGTCACACTCGGTCAAATCATGGAACACAAGTGGCAAGTGGCAAGACTTTTGCTCGTTCGCGCTTAATAAAAATATTTTATAGGTTTAGGTGGTAGAGTAGAAAAATATTGAAGCTTGATTTTGGAAGCAAAACGTTCTACCCAATGCTAATGCAATTGAGTGACATGCGATAAAATGGTGAGTGTTCCTCGTGCCCAAATGAACCCACAATGCCTTCACATGGGGCAATTCCTGCACACATGATACAGCTTTGACAACCACATCTATGTCTACTGTGCGTATCATTATTTTACTATAGTGCAGATATCGTAGAACAGGGGTTTTGTTATTTGATTATATTAGTGAAGTATTTTAGACGACCACCTTTTAAGAATATTGTAAGTCGCTGGTTATCGCTCGTAGAATATGTGTAGAGGTGTGTAGAATGCTTTTTTTTTAATATCTCGATGTTGGAACATCGAGATATTATTATTACTGGAGTAATTTTTTGACTTATATAATATGGCAAGCTGTGTAATATTTACTGTAATCACATTAATAATTCATAATTACCTATTTAATCACAAAATTGGCCATGTGGTGTCCGGCAGAGTAGAATAGCACCAACCATTACACTAATGGGTGTCGTACAAGGCGACTAATAATAATAATATAATAATATAACATTTATTTCAGAAAATTAAATTCCATAGTTAGCACAATAAATTAAAAATATCCACGCAATACAATTAAGCAATAATCATAATAATATTGAAATGTCATTAATTCAAAATGTAATAATATTAATGTCAGTTCAATCATCATTCAATTATCACAATGTCAATTTCTACAAAAAAAAAAATATTAATATTCCCGCTCCTGAGTCACAGGTGGCGCATGAAGCGACATCCAGTACCCCATGAACGGGCCGTCCAGCCGCGCCGCGACCATCGCCAGAGCGCCGTTGCCGCTGGCCCGCACCCGCGCCGCCATCGATGCCGCTCTTTTGCGCATCGTGGCGTAGAAGCAGTCTACGCGCGCTTCGGCAAACATCCCCGACGCGCTGCAGTAGCGGGGCAGCCGCAACAGCGCCCTGAGCGCGTTGTTATATTGAACACGGAGAGCGTTGTATGATCTTTGCGTGTAACAAACCCACAGGCTGCTCGTATAAAAAGATGTACAGTAGGCTCGGAAAAGTGTTAACTTTACGTCTATAGAGCAACAAGAAAACCTGTGGGTTATCATATTCGCTCTGACCGACAACGCCCTCCGCTCCCGCTCAATGTCAGCATCATCCTTCAAATCGTCAGTCAATATGTGGCCCAGATATTTAAATTGTTGTACCCGCCTCAACGGCACTCCACCCAATTTGACTGGGGGCACACTGATAGGACTTCTAGTGCCAGCCTTAAAAATCATCAGCTCGCTTTTCATAGCATTGTACCTAAGACCGTGACCAGAGGCATAAGTTTCACAAATGCCTATGAGTTCGCGGAGACCACATAGCGACGCACTCAGCAGCACCATATCGTCTGCATAGCTGATGTTGTTGATGCACACTCCGTCAATGTGACAGCCGACATGGCGGCTGCTGAGCGCGACGATTAACTCATTCACGTACAGGTTGAAGAGCGTAGGGGACGTTAGCCCCCCCTGTCTCACCCCGCACCCCAACCTGTACGGATCCGACAACATGTTGCCCCACCTCACGTGGTTGACTTGGTTCCCGTACCAATATTTAAAAATATTAATGAGCGGTGCTGGTAAACTAATCTCAGTTAGCTTCTTCCATAAGATGTTATATGAAACCAAGTCGAACGCCTTCGTGAGGTTCAGGAAACAGGCGTAAACAGGTGTGTTCCTATCCGTGTAGTATTTGACGGCATGCTTCACACACATAATTGCGCTTTCAGTGGAGAGTTTGGGTCTAAACCCAAACTGATTATCGTGCAAGATTACATACTTATTCAAGTGTGTGTTCAACATGCCGTCAAATACCTTCGCAATAATTGTCGCTAGTGAAATCGGTCTGTAGTTAGACGTATCTGATCTGATTCGAGGCTAATGTTTTCGAGGCAAAAGGTCAAGAGTGTCCGTAGTCTGGAAAATGGGCAGCAGCATTTTCCATTGTTATATTTAAACACTGCGATCTCCAACCCGCCTGCCAAGCGTGGAGATTATGGCAATAACCTCCCCTTTCGTGGGAGAGGCCCTAAGTCCTGCAGTGGACTTTTACGGGCTGTGATGATGTGCGACAGTATCGGGGTAGGGTAGGGTTCGTTGCTTTGTCCCAATGTCGATGTAAACAAAAAATACGTAAAGATCACGAGGAGTAGGAAAATTAGCGGAGATCTTTGCGCAGCAATGGAATAATGTAGACTAATAATAATAGTCGAGCTTTTAAAATTTGTAAGTAAGTTGACCTGATTTTTATTCTTTTAGATTTGTCGAATGCAACATAATGACGCGCTGTTAAATAATAAATGTGACTGCCATATTTGTAATGGATCTGCTAAGTATCGGCTGACGGCTTTAGCCTAGACTCTGTAGTAAAACTCTGAGCATACGTTGGAACTTCATCAACTGGTACCGTCCTCCCGGGACCTTCCAGTGTACAGATATTTCAACTCAGTTGTGCGCGCGGCCCTATGTGTGGGTAAACCTTGTACATTATACAGTGACTTTGTGTGCGTGACAAGAGGTACAGTCGGGTACAAATACAAATACAGTTATTTAAACAAATTTGAAACAAAAAGGAATAACTCGGTTTTTAAGGTCTTTGTAACTTGTTGTGTTTGATAATATACGGGTTCTTAAAAAAAACAATAGTTTGGTAATTTAATGTTTATGTATTGAACATATTATTCTGAATCACTACTTGAAAAATCAAATGATGAATTTTCGGATTCGCTGCTGTCACCAAGGTTAATTATGAATTCTGCCTCCAAGTCAAAATGTCGATAGTATTCTTCTTCTTTCTTTTGTACATGTCGACAAGTATAACCCCACATCCCTTCATCAATCTGACTTAAACGTTCATTTATTAGTTTCATTATTCCCGTCACATTTTGGTCGACATTACGCGAAGCAATATAATTTTTTAAAATTCCCCACACATTTTCTATGGGGTTTAGTTCAGGATGATATGGTGGCAGTCGAAGAACTTTTATGCCATATGGCTGAAGTATATCATCAATCTTATAACAAATATGGTTTTCTTTATTTTTTTTAATCAAATCATACAGTTCAATTTTTTTTTATATCTAAATTAAAAGCTATTTTTTTTCAGTCAGCCATATCTGCATTTCAATTTTTTTGGCAATTGAAATTTGGAGCTCTGTCATTTTGAACATTATGGTATGAGGCATTATCAAGCACAACCACAGAGTTAGGTGGAAGATTCGGTATTAGACGTTCTTTTAGCCACTTTCCATAGTTTTCTGCATTCATGTTAGAGTGGTAATCACCGGAAACACTATTTGCTTTGTATGTCAATAGTGCGTTAGGTACGAAACCTTGTTCTGAACCAGCATGCACAATAATAATTATTTGTCCTTTCGACAGGTTTCTCTTTAGAGGTGGTCCATCTTTATTACCCCATCCTTTGTTTTGCACATGATTAGTTAAGATATAGCTCTCATCTGTATATACGATACACCGATTTTCTTGACGGTATCTGAGTAAGTTTTTCAGGTAAGAAAATCTTAGTTTTTGGATGTCATGCCGCTCTATAATAACACGTCTGTTATCCACAGTTTTTCGCCATTTGTATCCCAACTTTAACAAAGCTGTACGCAGAGTCGAAATACTTCCATCATAATTAAGTTTCTCTTAAAATATTCTTTTCAACTTTAGCAATGTATGTAACTCGTGATGTTCTAAATGGTAATTTTGAATAGTTGAACGTATAACATCAACGTTAAAGTTGTCTAATTCTAACATTTTTGAACGTTTTTTGCGGTCTTTATGCGGAGATTTAAATTTAGAGTCAGATTCTTTTCCTTCAGCTAATATATTAGTTATTGTTCTCTCTGATACCCCCACTGCCATTGCTGTTCTTTTCCGTACGCTGTTTAAATGTTCACTTAACTTCGATATTAAAATTGGACTTGCACTGCAAACTCGATCACTAACTAGTTGCAATATATCTCTTGTATCTTTTTTCAGAAATTCGTATGCCTTAGCAATGGTTTCTCGAGTCTAAAACAATAATACGTTAACGTCAACAAGGATATATTTTTTCGTATATAGAATTATTATAAATATCTTTTATATCAAAATTCAAAATTAACAAATATTTACCTGACTCCTTAAACATTTTCTTCGTGAAGAACTAGACATTTTTGTTAACGACTGTACCCGTAAGAAAAAGCGATAAGAACACGTCTTGCTCGGACGACTGCCGCGTCACTGCCACATAAATGAAAGCTGTATATTTACATGCGCAAGCACACATAGCGCCGCGCGCACAACTGAGTTGAACTATCTATAGTAGATCGGATCTCTGTAAACAATTAACTTACCTAGTTAAGGGCGTTTGTAAAATAAAACGACCTAAATGGCTAAATTACAAGCAAAATACACAAAGGAACAAAGCAAAAGGTACAAGGAAACATTGTACACTTAAGATAAAGTACCTACTAATGCCAACTATTAAGCTGGGATTGATCACAAGGATGATGATGACTTAAGAATAATTCTTATTATATCGTTATCGATAATATAGCTTATTACAATACATCGAAAGAAAAAATCGACAGGGTGTACGTGTAGTCTAAGTGTAGTTGCTTGCCCGGAGGTATCCCGAGTATCATAGGGCAGCATCATTAAATAGTACAACATCACGGGATGCCAATCGGCTCTCGAGACTGTTCAACGAGTCTTAGGGTGCATAGTGGACGGCCTTAGGGGTAGGTACTATTGATTACGGAAATGTAATAGAATCCCACGGGATAGTCAAATGTTTACAGAGATCCAACAGGCAAGGGATCACTAGTTTGATATAAATATTTACAACTAGGTATTCCCCCTATCATACGAATTTCTCTACAGACATTCTTAACAGTCCATGCAACACGTCTGAAGATAAAGCACCGAATCGCTTTATTTTTAACTATAGATAAAAGGTTAAAAAAACAATACAAATAGTATAAAAGTATATGTATGTATAGTAATTATTTAATAGTATAATCTAAGTTTATTCTATGTCAAAGTAGTTAGTAGTTAGGTAAATTACTCTACTCAATATCTGCATGGTCTACTGGTTGACTGGAGGATAAAGCCTTAATGGCTTTAAGTCCGCCAATTGTGTTAATGTGCAATAAAGTTTTAAACCATAATAAATAATAATAATAAACATTTGCACCTACGTCATCATCATGTAAAAAATCACAGTAAAAATAGATGCAATACACAGTATAGAGCTACCAAGTAAGATAACGGCAGCTGAAGATAACAGAACAATAACAAGTCACGTTATACATATACTTATGGCTAAGCTCAGTCGAGTCCAGAACGTGTCCAGAGTCACTCGTTGACATGCAGCGCGCGTGGGTGATAGCAGCGCTACTGGCCGCCGCCTGCGCAGCCCCAGGTAACAATACCAGCTTTCATTTGCTCTCATCCATAAAAATAAACTTAGGTGCCTATATATACAATCAGCCTGTTTATTGCGCCATCCATATGCAATCGATAAATATTCATTTATAAAATATTTGATCACTGCCTCATCCTTCTTTCTCTCTCTCGAACTTATAATAAATAATAATGGTCACGGGGTGCCAATAGGCTCCCGAGACTTCTTAACCAGTCTCAGGGCCCCAGCGGAAAAAAAATATATTTTATAGAGAATAAACAAAATTATAATAATAACAATTTGCTTAACAATACCTTAGACTTTATCCCGTTATTCTATAGTGTAATTTTGAAAATTGTGGTGTTAATACCTAAACGAAAAAGAAAAATAAAGAAAACGGCTCTAACCTTTTATTATCGATTTCGAATTTAAGAAACCCGGGACCTCGTAAGCTTTTTCACTTAGTTTTACGGTCCTAAGTCATCATTCTTTTGTATTGTTTTGTCTAGAAAATAAACGCATTTAATTTGTCTACGCGTAATAATCATTGCACTTCAACTTAAAGCAGGTATACGATCACGCATTCGGATACGATCGCGCATGCGGATAACCCGATCAAAGGTGAAATAGATTTCCATGCAGGCAATGAAAATATAACTTAAGTAAAAAAAAGTATTGGCGTCAATATCCCACTAGTGCTCAGCCTTGACCGAGAATTTAACAGATTAGGTAATTAGGGACATTATATACACAGTTAACAGGGGAACCTGACCAGATTGGATCATAATTACACATTCGGGCGCCTAAATGTGTATCGGTTAGGGTGCAACAATAGTCAGTATACAAGAATAGTCTGTGTAAAACTACAATAATAATTTACAGAGACTATTCTTGCGTACTGACTGATACAATTCACGTACCTGAAAAACTTAGTACCTTATTAAATTTAATTAACCTGGTCTCCAAAATTTTGGGACCACACCATAATTTTATCATAAGCCTATGCTGCGCAGATGCTAAACAAGCCTGGGTGAGCTTATGTCCGAGTAAACTCCCCCAGAGTCTTCGATACACCAACGGCTTTGGGATGAGCCACTTTGTAAAAAAATTCAAAAAGATTTAATAGATTCTTCGGCTAGTGTTTCGGAACGTACTTGTCTCTTGGCCGTTTCTGAGCAGTAGTCAAGATTCTGGCTTCAAGCTGTCTTTTGCCCGAATATCGGCACCGTTTTAAATAACTTGTCATTATCTGTTTGTTTGCACCACGGTCTGTCATGTAGTCGTAGCGCAGGCCGAATCTCCAGGCACGGGGCAATAAATGACGTCATCCGACCGTCAACGTACCGGCCGTATTAGCTAACAGTTTTTTACTATTAAGTACTGATTTGTTTGATAAGCTTATGATCTTCCTATTAAGTAAATGAATAAATAAATTAGAGCCGTATGGTACCGTACGTGACAATGGCAAGAGGCCTGACGGCATGACGCTCATAGCTTAGAAACGTGTGCTGGCGCCATCCCATTTAACAACTACCGCCCACAGCGCTGGAGCTGCGGCCTCTACTGCTGAGGAGATTTTTAAAGATTTAAGCTAAAAGCTAATCGACACCACAGGTGACCGGAGCTGGAACGTTCCTCGGACAGAGGATAAGCATTGATATCCCACGAGGCAACGCAACTAGCTTTATGGGCGCCGTGGGACAACGGTGTGGATGATTATTTTAATATTTAATATTTTTCTGTTACTTAATCAATAATTAAATTATATAAACAATTTTTATTAGTAACCAATTCTGAAACATTACATTCCAATTGCGCATTCGTCAATTAAGTCGGGAAAAACCCTTAAGTTTTTTATGGCCCCATTTATGGCGTCCCAGATAGGTGCCAGACAAATTGTAAAATACAGTTTCGTCATATAAGGAAATACCTGGAAATAACTTATTGCTCACAAATGAATAATTGCCTTATTTTATGTTTAATAATTAAGTGAGTCAGTACCTACATTTAAAAATAAACCCGTATTTTGTGTTATTTTTCCCTACATCATAATACTCTATATATATGTTACTAAGTTGAGGTGGTTAATAGCAACACACAGACACAGAGTTTTTTGTATACAGGCTTTTATTTGCTAACATTATCATCATCGTCGTACTATTAACATCCTATAACTATCCTGCGGTACAGGTCTCTTAGGTACAAATCTTGATGGAATGGATTAAAGTACGACTGGGGAAGTACCTCCACCTTACAGTATATCGCAGCTAAATAATACTCTTTTAAATAGTATTGTGTTTCTGCCGGTGAGTAAGGTTTCCAGTGCTCCATGGGGTGGGGATTTGGGGAACCGTGGCTTTGGCAGTGGAGTGGCATTTGCTTTTTGCTGCCAGAGCAACGTGTTATAGAGGTGGGCAACGCATTAGCGATACTCTTGGTGTTGCTAATGTCTATAGGCAGTGGTGACCACTTTCCATCAGGTGGCCCGCTTGCCTGTTTGCCTACCGTATGACATAAAAAAAAAAAAAAAAAAAACAGGGTCAACTCCAACGACTGTTGCGGTCAGGCTGTTGATGTGATATAAATAACCTATATTCCAACTATGGAACCGCTTTCGAGGAAACAAATGTCTTATCTCATATACCTATCTCTATGCCTAAACTTGTACATTACTAAATGTATTTAGATTATATTTATTTGTATTTTTCTAGGCGCATGGCCCAGCTACGATGAAGAACAATCAAATTATCAAGACATGGACCAAGACTATAGTTCCGAGTTGTATAGCGGCGAGACTACCGATAGCGATACAGAGCACCGTATCGAATCCGTAACATTAGATCAGAAGGATAAACCAAAAGCAGTACCGCGAAAAGGGAATGTCTTCAATTACTATTTACCTAAAAAAACTGCTGTCCCTGTAGAAAATTTTCAAGATAAACACAACGACAATCAAAATAAATATACAGATGCAATTAATGACACTGATAAAACCAATAATCCAGTTCCATCACACTTTGGTAAAAATCGCGATAATTTAAACATGAATATTTACGATGACGCGGATAATGATACCAGTATCGTTCGTCCAACCACAAATAAACCAATCCATATAGACGATAATAAAGAAAATTATGAACATAATAATTATGAAGATAATAATAGTAATAAAGAAGAAAAATCTACACGTATAGATCACGCCACCTCTAGCCTCGAAAATGATGATAATCATAAAAAAATTACAGATTTCAATCAAAGAGAGCCACCAACAGTTCCATTATACTCTGGTAAAAATACCTACGATGACGCGAATAATGATGCCGGTAGCGTTCGTCCAACCAAAAATAAACCGATCGATATAGACAATGGAAAAGAAAGTAATGAACATAATAATTATGAAGATAATAATAGTAGTAAAGAAGGAAAATCTATACGTACGGATCACGCCACCTCTAGTCTCGAAAATGGTTATAATAAACCAAAAGTGGGAGGTAATATTCATAGAGAGCCCCCAACATATCCGTTTAATGGAAATACACCTGTCAGAGAGAAAGCCGGTATCGTTCGTCCAACCACAAATAAACCGATCAATATAGACAATGATAATTACGAACATAATAATTATGAAGATAATAATAGTAGTAAAGAAGGAAAATCTACACGTACGGATAACTCCACCTCTAGTCTCGAAAATGGTTACTATAAACCAAAAGTGGGAGGTAATAATCATAGGAAATATAATGGAAATACAGCTACTACTGAAAAACCGTATTGGATAACTAACAGTGATGAACAAGATATACAGCCATACTGGAAACTTCTGTCAGAAAAAAAATTACAGGACTCCAATAACAATAAACGTGTCACGATTACCCCCCGTAATATAATAATCCCTGAAAATTCTGATGAGGATAATTATTCAAAAAAAAAGGAAAATCATAATATCAGCAGCTGGAAATCCAATAAAGAATTCTTTCGTAGTGATAACAATGTGGACCGTAATCGTTATAATGAGAAAAAAAACAAACCAAGCTATAAATACCAAAGTCAAGGCCGGGATAGATATGATCGTCATGGAGGCAATAATAACGACAGGCATCAGAGTTCTAGACCAATACATGGCAAAGACGAACGTGAAGGTCATAATTTAAATGGGAGCCATCGGTATAGCTATAATAAACGTAATAAATGTCATAAAGACTCGTCGACCTCACCATGACAAACGCAGGCCATATCACCAAAGGACACATGGCAAACATAATGAAGATGACAAAACTAACAATTACGAGGATAAAGATAAACATGAAAATCGAATGGTCCAAAATCATAATAAACACCGATATACTGGCCAGGGAAATTATAAAAGCAACAAAAATTATAAAGGATGGCATGGTAAAAATGACAACTATGATAGTAGCCGACATAATAATAATAGGCATAATAGTCAGAATTCATATAACAGCAACTCAGGAAATCACGGTCACGGTAATTATGGTAGAAGTAATCACAGGCGCAATGACCGTGATAGAAATGAAAATAATTTCAGGGGCAGAGAAAATAAGAACAATCACTACAATAGACGTTAATAGTATTAACGGTTAGGATATTACAAAGAAAATAACAAAATAATAAGTATTGATTTCTTTACCGAGATTTAACGTTTAGATATATTTGTGAATAGACGCTGTAAATTATATACTACAAGTAATTAAATTGTACTTTTTAAAAATATGTTTATTTTTATTTTTAGTCATTTTTAAGAGAGGGATATAGGAGCATGCTGGGATATTCCACTCGAATCGGAGCTGCCCGGCTGGGGAGGTACCTCCACCTTACAGAATACAGCAGTCAAACTACACTATTTTAATATTGTTGTGTTTCTGCCGGTGAGTAAGGTTTCAAGTGCTCCATGGGGGACCGTGGCTTTGGCAGTGGAGGGGCCTAGCTGTCATATTCGCTGTCACGTGGCTGAGCGAGGGCGATTAGTTGGCGCGGCGGTCCCAACCCAAGTCCCTGGCATAATATTCGTGCCGGAGGAGGAGAACGGAGTGGACTCGTATGTTATGTCAGGGGGGGGACCAGGGGCCCTTCCAGCCGCCGCGCCTGCAGACCGCATACTTGCTAGACTCCGTGGCAGTTATGACATCCCCTTTGCCTATTTGCTGCCAGAGTAACGTTTCCCCTTTAAAACTGTTAATTACCCCCCCAAACATGGCCAAGAAAAGAAGAAAAATTGTTTTAACAGCGGCAACCCCATTCACTCTGAAGGTGGACTTTTGCAATATTAGGGGTCTTCATAGCAATGTCAATGCAGTCCATGAACACCTTGAGACTGCGCAGCCGGCCCTTCTTTTCCTGACGGAGACACAGATATCCTGCCCGGCTGATACGTCATATCTAACTTACCCCGGGTACAAGCTCGAGCATAATTTTGTGCGTCGTGCCGGGGTGTGTGACTGATAAAGTCTTTGAGCAGTATCCTTCAGCTGAGTTAGTAATTTTTGGAGATTTCAATGTACACCATACGGAGTGAGTGGCTCGGTTCTCAGTCTACTAACTATGCGGGAAGGTCTGTTCACGAATTTGCTCTGGTCTATGGTCTCTCACAATTGATTCGCTCGCCGACTAGAATCCCAGATGTTGAGGACCATACAAGCTCCTTGCTGGACTTTCTGCTGATTACTTTTCTTGCCCCAGTCGGTACTCCATCTCCGTTGATGCGCCTTTTGGGTCGTCGGATCATTGCTTTGTGCGCACACTTGCGCCTTGTACAATATCTGACTATCCCGGGCCCACTAGATAGCGTCGTGTCTGGCACTATTAGTCATCAAAATGGGATGGATTTGCTTGAATTTTACGCGTCGTACCCATGGAGGCAGCTCCGCTTTGCATCGCATGTTCCTGATACCTGTGCCACCGCAGTCGCCGAGACCATCATAGCGGGTATGAACTGTTCATTCCTAACCTGCTAGTGGCTGCTGGGTCACGGAGACGACCGTGGTTTAATCGGCCATGCAGAGAGGCTCGACGAGCGAAGCAATCTGCGTACGAAGCTTGGACCACTGCTGGTCTCAATCGGGATCCGAATATTGCAGATGCAAGCGGAAGTTAAATGCTGCCTCGAGGAACAGCAAGAGAGCGATCGCTAGAGCAAAGTTCGCCATTGTTAGCAGAATTGGCGAGCGACTCACGAGCTACCCCTATTGTAGCCGGGCTTTCTGGTCGCTCGCCAAAGCTGCTTAAGGAAACTTTAGACAGTCATCCTTTCCACCACTGCGTAAACCTGACGGTACCCTGGCCCACAGTGCAATAGAGAAAGCCAATTTACTAGGTGCTCTCTTTGCCTCAAACTCGACACTGAATGACGGAGACGCCGACCGGAGACGGACCCGCCTACCATCCCGTGGTGCGGCAAATCAATGTCGGAAATATCCTTTTCTCAGCGAAAGGTACGGGTTCTATCTAGATTTGCATTCTCATACTCCACTGGGATAGTCCCGTCTTCATGGAAGACTGCCCACGTGCACCCTGTGCACAAAAAGAGCGTCAGATCGACCCATCAAATTACAGGCCTATCGCTATTACCTCCCTTCTCTCTAAGGTGATGGAGCGAGTTATAAACGCACAGCTCCTTGGTTACCTAGAAGAACACGATCTCTTGAGCGACCGTCAATATGGGTTCCGACATTGTCGCTCAACGGGTGATCTTCTAGTGTACCTAACACACCGTTGGGCTTTAGCTGTTAAGAGTCAAGGTGAGGCACTGGCTGTTGGCCTAGATATAGCGAAGGCGTTCGATCGAGTCCGGCATAGATGTCTTCTATCGAAGTTACCAACACACGGGCTACCCGAGGGATTGTGCAAGTGGGTAACTAGCTTTTTGTCCAGCAGATGCATCAAAGCCGTAGTTGACGGTTGTTGCTCCGATAGCTTGGACATTAATGCTTGTGTCCCTCTAGGCTTGGTGCTGTCTCCAACTCTGTTCCTCCTTCATATCAATGATATGCTGTCCATTGACGGCATTCATTGCTATGCGGATGACAGTACTGGAGACGCCTTTTATACGGGTCGTACGAATATCCCTCGTGCCATAGTGGAGGAAAGTCGCGAAGTACTTGTGTCTAAAATTGAGAGTACTTTGTCTAGAATCTCCGATTGGGGACGACTAAATCTAGTCGAATTCAACCCCTAAGACAAAAGTATGCGCGTTCACCGCCAAGAAAACTTCATTCGTAGTAGCTCCTCAGTTCCAAGATACACCGCTTATCATCTCTAAGAGCATGCATAGGTGTCGACTTCTCCAGTGATGTCCACTTTCGCAGTCATTTGGAAGAAAAGGTCGCATCTAAAAAGCTGGGTGTGCTTAACAGATCAGAGCAATAATTCACGCCGGGGAAACGGCTTCTCCTTGACAAGGCTTGAGTCAGACCCCATTTGGAGTATTGCTCTCATTTATGGGCATATCAGCTTGGTCCTTGTGACTCGATCCAAAAGCGCGCTGTGAGAATTATCGATGACACTATGCTCTCAAGTGGTATTGAGCCGCTGAGTCAGCGAAGGGATTTCGCCTCCCTTTTTGTGTTCTACCGCTTGTACAACGGTGTTTGTTCTGAAGAACTGTTTGACGTGATGCCAACAGCTACATTCTATCATCGCACTGCTCGCCATCGACAGGGAGTTCATCCTCACACCTTGGAGCCAAATTGGTCGCGAACTGTGCGGTTCCATAAGAACTTTCTCCTACGCACACTGAGGTTGTGGAATGAACTACCTGTAGAGGTTTTCCCTGGAGAGTGCAACATGGACTTCTTCAAGAAAGGGGTTAAAAGGTTGTTACAGGGTCGGCAACATAGGCTGCGGTGACTGCTTACCATCAGGCAGGCCGCAAGCTTGTTAGCCACCTTAGTGGTATAAAAAAAAATGACAAGACAGGCATTTGACCGCCATCTCACCTGTTGGTAAGTGACGTTGCGGCCGAAGATGAATTATGCCCGTCTTGGAACAGCCTATTCACTCTAGCCTTGAAGGCATCCAGATTATATTGATCAGGAAACACACTCGCAGCCAACGCGTTTAATTCCGTAGCCGTTCGTATTATAAAGGTCGAACCAAAGCGGCTCGTGCGGATAGCTGAAAGATTCAGGACATAAGGATGAAGCGCTCGCCCGGATCGCGTCTCCCGATGGCAGAAAGGGGCCGGCGGAATGATGTAATTGAATAATAATATTAATATTATTTAAAAAACATGATTAATATTATACATTACATTAATAATATAATAATAATTTTTATTTCTTAAATCAACATTTGTAGTGGGTACATCAGGTTGAACACTCCCAGTAGACAAGTATTATTTGTCTATGTTGGGATAGTTCGCTCCTCCTTAACGCGTGATTCAGAATGTATACAAATAAAAATATGAATTTAAAGTTACAATCAAGTCAAATTAATTAATTAATGATACATTTTACTTGCTTAATTTACAAAAAGTTTAACGTGTTTTTAAAAGACTGTGTCGTGTACAAGTCTCTCTAAATGTATGTGTGTGTGCGTGTGTGCGTGTGTGTGCGTGCGTGTGTGTGTGTGCGTGTGTGTGTGTGTGTGCGTGTGTGTGGGGGGGGGGGGGGGGGGGTGTGCGTGTAAGTGTGTGTGTTTATGTAGGTCTGTTGTGAGGTGTGGATGCCTATTGTATTGTGATGTTGAATAAGTATTATGGTTTAATATTGTATTATGGGGTCATGAATGTTGCAAGTCAAGGTTATATTTTTAAAAAGTTTTCTATGTCCGTGTAAGTGCTCGATTTTAACCATGCAGTGAGTTTTCTTTTTGCCTCATGTAGTAACAATGAATAAATGCTGAGGATTTTATTTAATTTGTTGTAGATATTACTGGATTGAGAAGGGAATTGGCGTTTTGCGAATGTAGTTTTACTTACGGGAGGTACAATGACATTATCATTTCTCCTTCTCAGTGTTAGTGCCGAATCAAAATTCAAATTTTTATGAACTTTTAAAGTTGCTGCCAGAATATATAATTGGCGCACTGTTAGTACATCAGCCGTTTGATATAGTTCGACGCTGGGAAATAAAAAGGACTTAAAGTGCATTACTTTTAGGAGACTTCGTTGCCCTCTTTCTACAGTTAAGAATTTAGTTTTAGTTGAGCCCCCCCAGATTGAGATGCAGTATCCTAATATCGACTGGGCCAGTGAAATATAAATATTTTTTAATAGCCTAGTGGAGGTGATATGTCGTAGAGTTTTAAAGACCCATATTAGTTTCCTTGTCCTATCGGTGACATAATCTATGTGTGGGTGCCAGGAAGGGTGCTGATCCAAAACTACCCCCAGATATTTTATGGAGGCCATTCGTTTTAGGGGATTGCAACGGCAGGATTTGGTGTTCATGTAGTCACATTCATGTATTTTTAATGAGAGATTGTTATCAGGCTGAGTTCTTTTGTTGATGGTAAAACATATATAGTTAGTTTTACTAGTATTTAAGGTAAGTAGATTACGTTTTAACCATTTGGAAACTATATCAAGTCCTGACTCCGCCTTTTCGAACACCGAGCTCCAGGTTTTTCCAGTGAATACTATGGCCGTGTCGTCTGCGTAGGAAAATACTTTACCACCGTCTATGTTGAGGTTCGTCAATGCATTAATATATATCAGAAATTTTGTCGGCCCTAGCACGCTACCTTGAGGGACACCAAAAGTTATAGTAGTGTCCTCGCTACTTATGTCACCCATTCTTACCCTCTGTGTGCGCCCCTGCAGGTAACTTTTCATCAGGTCTAACTGTGTGCCTCTAACGCCAATATCTTCAAGCTTGTGTTGTAGGAGAGGAAGAGAAACGGTGTCAAATGCTTTTTTTAGATCGATAAATACAGTAAGACACTTACCGCCTTGATCTAACTGATTCGTAATTGATGAGGTTAGCGATGTTATTGCATCCTCTGTTGAGACTTTTTGTCTAAACCCATACTGAGAATTGGAGAATATGTTATTATTATTCAAATAGTTCATAAGCCGTATATTTATCAGTTTTTCTAACACTTTGGAAATAGCAGGTAGCACTGATATCGGTCTATAATTGCTAACATCGTCTCTCCTCCCACTCTTATACACGGGAGTAACAATGCATGCATTAAATATTCATTTGCACCTACAAGTTTGTACGGGACCCTAATTGCGTGAGTCTGACTCGTACTTGACTTAGATTACTCTTCCGTTGTCGTCTCGACGTCGGTTTGACCTATTGTGTAGTTCCAACGACCAATTTGGTAATATTAACCACGAACCAACGTAATTACGACGTTATTTTTGCTATTAATTTACTTATTAAGGTTACATATTATCACTATCATTTGTGAACGAGTGTGAGGGAAATATATATTTTATTGTGACTTAATAAACTTAAACTCTAACATTTATGGCGGCCATGAACAAGTCATTATTTAAATTATTCGTTGGAAAACTTTTGATTTCACATATAATGCGTCAAAATCATGTGCGCTGAACATTTTTTCGTATATTAAAAAGGTTTTACGTTCAAAAATGCAGATGGGCTTCCAAAATACTTAAAAAGTTTACTTAAAAAAAATTGAAAATGCGTATATTTGTTTCGAATTAAGTATTTTGACTCAAGTTTGGTATTGTTTGTAATTTCTCAATGTCAACAATAATATTTTAATGTAAATTTTGGTAAATAGAGGTATACTTTCAATGTTTTACATGATAGAATGCATTTACAATTACGTAGTTATACACGGCTTCCTGATTGTTACAAAATAAAATGGCAACTCGACTATAAAGTTAGATATTACCTACAAATCGACCTTAAGGTTATATTAATAGGATTGGTAAATATTATAGGTTCATTTGACATAGTTTTTGCGACTTATTGGTCTAAATGACCTATTTAGGTCCTCGTTACTTCAAAGTCACAAACTATGATATGATAACAGCGCCAAATCTAGTAGCAAGTCATCGCGATCATAATTATTGTCTCTGTATTAAATTGACGTAAATATAATTTGACATTCAATTTTACAAATTGTAATTGATTGTATACTTTAGAACTTAAGAATATGTATTATTTTTATTTCATTGTATGGATCTAAGTTATCTGCAATAAAGATTATTTATTATTATTATTTTTATTATAACGATCGACGAACGACGATTACGATCGCGATGTAGTATGTTAGAGATTGTGCAAAAAATGATGCAGAAGCGTTATTTAACCAATTTGTAAGTTAAATGATAAATTACCTACAGTCCGATTCCGGACATAGTTTTTAACCTCGGAAATTTTTGGTTAACTCGTTACCTAGTTAAATAGGTACTTCTTTACAACTGATTTGAAGCGACTTATCACCAAAACTAGGAACCATCTAACTATTGAAATAATATTATGATGTTAGTAAAAGAGTAACATCTTAGTATATATGATTAGGCATTACATTACTTACAACATTAAATTTTATCAACAACCAGAGGTAACTATGAACGGACTGTACCTATGACTGTTTAAGGTGACTACCCATTTAACCATGTTTAAACTATATTCTATGTACTGAACCTATTCATTTAATAGACTTAACAAATCGTTTAGGAATTCTGAGGTCGGTTTATGCTTAACAGTTTATTTTCAGCCTTCAGACAGTTTAATTGAATCTAAGCCTTCCGTTTTAAACTCTACATTATCCGATTCTTCATTTTCTTTAGATTCTTTGTCTTCCTCATTTTCAATAAAAAAATATTATATTGTTCTCAATTAATTGATATATTTAATGTATTTATTCTAATGTAACTGATTACATCTGTAAAAAGTACACATCCATCACAATAATACATAATTCCCAGTGCGCCTTTAGACAAAGCTCAAAGGAAATGGTAACGTACCCTGTTTCATCAATAAAGCTCGTCATCTTGGCATTAATGTCCCGGTTGTGCTCTCGCGCACGAGGGCCTGGGGTCCGCTGTGACCATGATCCAGGATTTGGCAGATCATATAATTACAATGGAACAATTGCCATCTGACCTCCGTAACCTTGCTAAAAGAGGAACTCGGCCAAATTGGATTATGGTTGCACATTCAGTGCCTGAAAGCGCAGGTTTCATCGCGATTATTTCCATCACCGTAAGGTTATCGATTAGTATTCAAATAATGTGCATTACTCAAAAAGAGTCATTGGTACATGGCCGCGGTGGGATTCGAACCCTCGGTACCTTACGATACCGATACCTTAACCACTAGGCCACCGCTTCTAGGTTGTGCATTTTATTTTATAGGCATATTGTCCAAGTCAGACAACACCAAAGAAGTTGGATATTTACATAAAAATCCTTTCCTTTCTATTCTAAACTTACTATTCAACGGAGAAGGATTGAAGCTACAAATGAAGCGCTGTGTGCCAGACCCGATTGAAGATTTATGTAATGCTAAGCTGACCTCTAAGACTATCCCCATGCTTTCAATGGCTGCTGCCCATTTGTGGGTCAGATATACTAACAGATCACCAGAAAATAGTCCCGATGGAGGCATTACTGGTGATCGCTGATGAGCTGATGCTCTAGGTGACCTAGGAGTTGTTGATTAATAATGAATTTCATTATTTTGAAGGTCATCGACCAGCGTGAAGAATTACCAGCCTAAAGTGGGCAGGGCAAATAGCCGACAGAAGATGAAACAAGAACAAATGACCGATAGGACAGTAAAGTTCTTGAGTGACGACCACGTACCGGAAGACGCATCGTGTTAACTAACTAACAATTACAAATACGAGTATGTACCACTTCCTGCTATCTATTTACAATGTTTATTTTTATTAGACTAGCCAGGCACTTGACGGCCATCTCACAGGTAGTATGTTCCATTCCTTAGCCATACGCATTATAAAGGACAAAAGATGATGCGTTCGTCTGAATCTCATTTCCCGATGACGGAAAGGGGCCAGCGAAATGAGACTATTACCGACCGACTGTGCAGACCGACAGACGTGCAACCCTACGCTGATGTTCGATGCTCTGCAGCTTACTAATAATCAATTGCGGATCACAAAATATCTTCTTTGCACATTTTTCCACCGAATCCAAAGCCAGGTATTTGGTTGATCCATTAGCGTAGAATATTTATTTTATATTTAATATATCGTAAAATAGAGCGTCGGTGGCCGGGCGGCTGAGTATTCGACTCGTAAGCGAGAGGTACCGGGTTCGAATCTCGCTGTGCCATGTACCAATGACTCTTTTCTGAGTTATGTATATTAGTTGAATTCTAACCGATGCTCTTACGGTGAGGGAAAACATCGTGATGAAACCTGCAAATTCAGGCAACTGAATTTGTAACCAAGATCCAATCTGGTCAGGTTCCCCTCGTAGCAGGGCCACGGAGGTCAGATGGTAGTCGCTCCATTGTAATTACCTGATCGCCAAATCCTGGATCATGGTCAAGGCGGACCCCAGGCCCTAGTCCTCGAGAGCACAACCGGGACATTAACGCTAAGATGATTTTTTTTATATCGTAAAATATGCTTCACAGTTCTGTATTACATTTTCATAACTACATTTTTGTTATAGCTATTTTTATATTGAAGCTAACCATACAGCTGTAACTGATAAGACAACGTCTCCAACGCCCAGATCCGATTCCCAGGGGTCAACACATGGTACGTTATAAAATTATTAAATACTGACGATTATTGTTCGTCAATCTAACTAATATAAAGGACAGCAGTAAGAGTACTTGTCCTCTATAGGTATGTACTTACTAACCGCAATTTTTTCACGCATTGGTCTGTCACACACATGTTGTGTCAGATTTTCTTTTGTAAACCAATTAGAAATATCTTGGTGGGATTGACCCGGTTGTGTTTTTGCGCACGAGAGCCCAGGGTCTGTCTTGACCATGATCCAGGATTTGGCAATTTAATCTATCTGAAAGAAAACGACGACTGGTAATGTCATCCTGGATGACATTTGCAAAGATGGTAATTTTAGGCTGAGGAAGGGAATGACGACCTGAGTGGTTCAGTGGCCACGCAAGAGGTCCCTGGTTCGATTCCCGGCCGGGCAGAAATTGAAATGATGAATTTTAATTTGGGTGTTCTATGTATAATAAGTATGTATTTAAAAGTATATAAGTAGTTTATCAGTTATCTAGCACTCATAACACAAGCTTTGCTTACTTTGGGGCTAGATGGAGTTGTGTGAATTTGTCCACGATTATTTATTTATTTATTTATTATTATTTATTTATTTATTTATTATTATTTATTTATTTATTCCCAGAGCATTTTTTGCCAAGTTTTTAGTAAGTCGTAGCGTGATTTCCATCCTCGTTTTTCCCAATTCCTGAATTGTGCCGAGATCGTTATTTCCATTTGCATTTTTCTTAATTGAACTATTAATTTCTTCTCTATAAATTTTCTTTCGCAGATTACCCCATTTGAAATTACCGGGAGGCGGACAAGGACTTAAACCTGGACATGGACCTCGACTTTATTTTGGCCTTTGCGCCGTATTTTTGAACTGCTCGAATTGAATTAGTATGCGAATTAGATACCTGTCTCTTTCAACCTTGTTGTAAATTACGACAAGTGTAAAAGAGATAGGTAGCTAATTCTTCGAATCTAATCCGTACGGTAAAAAATGCGGGTCTTGGTTCTTGTTTTGGTCCTGGTCCTTGTTCTGGACTTGGTCCTTGTTCTGGTCCTGGGTCTTGATCTTGCACCGTATATTTGAACCTTTCAAATTGAACTCGTATGCGAATTAGCTACCTGTCTCTTTCAAACTTGTAGTAAATTGCAACGAGTGTGAAAGAGATAGGTAGCAAATTCGCATACAAATTTAGTCAGAAAGGTTTAAAAATGCGGCTCCTGGATCTGAGTCTGGAGCTAGACCTGGACTTGGACTTTGTTCTGATTCTGGTCCTTGATCTTGTCCTTGCGCCGCATATTTAAACCGTTCGAATTTAATTTGTATGCGAATTAGCTACCTATATCTTTCACACTTATGAAATACTGCAACGATAGTGAAAAACATAGGTAGCTACTTCGCATACGAATGTAATCAGAACGGGTCCGACCATTTTCAACCATTAAGAAAATAACTTTGTGGTGTGTCGCTTAAGTAAAAATTACGTAATAGGTAATATTTATTTTATTTATAAATAGTAAAAATGTAGTTATAGTCGAAATATTTGGTGGATGGGACGTTAATTTTACTTAAAGAGGTAATTTAGTTAATTTAAGACCAGGATAAAATTATTATTATGTTTGCTGGGATGCGAGTCACGATTTACAGTAGCAGTCATTATCATCATTCTATCAAGGTTCATTATATATTCTTTATTGTACATAAAACAATGTTACATCGTTAAAACTTAAACATAGTTTACAAAGGCGAGCTTATCTCTGCAAGAGATCTCTTCCAGCCAACCTGAAAGGTGTGGAAGCGATATCAGGGGTACTTGAGCATGTACTTTTAGATAAAGTTAAAAAAAAAGCTATTAACCTAAATTAAATCCTATAATATTAACAGACATGTACATAAATAATAATAATACTATATATAATATAAATACATAAATATATACATATAACATAAATACGTAAATATATACATACTATATACCTATCATAGCTGTGTAGATAAGAAGTGTACTCTCTTCCTAAAACTGGGGTAAGTGGGGCTTTCTTGGATAGCCTTGTGAAATCCGTTCCATAGCTGCACAGCCACGCACAGAGAAGGAGTTGTGGAAAGATTTTGTATTTGTTCTAGGAAACTCAAACATTGTAGTTATACAGGGGCGCCTAGAACGAGTGTCAGGGGGAACATGTTGGAAACGTAAACGGAGATAGTCGGGAGCAGAGGGATCATGGAGGATTTTGTACAGAAAGGAAAGGATATGCATATCACGCCGCCGCCGGATGGGAAGCCACTTCAACTGAGCACGATACTCGGAAACATGATCGTATTTGCGAAGACCGTAAATAAAACGTATCGCTAAATTTTGCAAACGTTCGAGTCTGTTAAGTAACTCCTCAGTGACATCTAGGTAGCATACGTCAGCATAGTCAAGTATTGAGAGGAGTAACGCTTGAGCAAGCAAAATTTTAGTTTTGTGGGGCAAAACGTTTTGGAGAAGCTTTAAGGAGTGAAAAGAGTAGTGCATGCGTCTGCTCACCTCACGAACCTGCGCCGACCATGACAAGTCACAGTCCATAATCAGACTCAAGTTTTTGGCTTTATTTGTGTATGGAATACACACCCCATCATAGAAAACCTTGGGTACATCATCTAACCGGAGCCTACCCCTGAGCCTTAAGCTACCAATAATCGAGACCTGTGATTTACCAGGATTCACCAGCAGACCAAAACGCCTGGCCCAGTCGTGTATGGCGGCAAGGTCATAATTCAGTGCATCAACTGCGAGTGATACATCCGACACAGCGAAATGTCTGTAGACCTGTAAGTCATCTGCATACAGGTGGAAGGGAGAGGAAATAGCATGGGAAATATTGTTAATAAACGAGCAATGGTGAAAGTACTCCGCCCTGCGGTACACCAGCAGATACTCCCAACCAGTCCGATGAAGAATCATCTGACCTCACGCTTTGCAGGCGACCGTGCAAATAGGATCCAAACCACTCAACCACAGGGGGAGATAGGCCAAGGGAGTGAAGGACACCAAGCAAAACATCGTAATCAACCGAGTTGAATGCATTGCTGAAGTCAAGTAGCGTCATGATAGTGAGTTTAGTATTGTCCATCGCATAGCGAATATCTTCCGTGACGTTCAGCAATGCACCCACCATGCTATGAGATGGACGAAAGCCTTGGAATGGACATAGAAGGTTATTGGTTGAGATATATGAGTAGAGCTGCTGATGCACAATACTCTCCAGGGCTTTAGAAAGGACCGGAAGAATGGATATAGGACGGTACTGGGAAAGGGAGGTAGGACTGGCCGTTTTAGGTAGTGGGATGATAAACGCCTTCTTCCAAGTTGACGGAAATACATTCACCGACATAGAAAAGTTAAAAATGTGTGTAATGATAGGTGAAACATATTCTAGGATTGGCAAAAGCATGTCTAGGCTTAAATCATCACTACCCACAGCCTTTGTGGAGATGGAAAGAATACTCTTTCTAACCTTGTCGTCCGAAACAGGTTGGAAAGTAAATGGTGGACAATCGGGACGGGGAAGTTTGGATAAGTAAGAGAGGGAAGAGGATTTAGTTAGGTTATCTAGAACAACAGGAGGAGTGGAAAAGTGTTTATTTATACAATTTAAGTCCATGGTTGCCTTAGAAGTATTTATGTGTTTACCGATACCAAGCGTTTTCAAAAATTTCCAGGTAAATTACCAGCTTGCGATAGGTTTTCCAAAAAAGAATGAATGTATCGGCGCTTTGAGTCCCTACACATCCTGTTGCAGATATTGCGTAGTTTTTTATAAGCAGCGAGATTTATCTCAGACGATTCCCTGTTGTACTGTGCTTTAGCCCGGTCCCTCCCCGCCATCGCTGCCTCAATGTCCTGTGTCAGCCAAGGGGCAGGAGCATGCTTCACACAGACTGGCCTTACAGGTGCATGACTGTCGAAGAGCCCGATAAAAGTGGACGTAAATGCGTCCACTTTGTCATCAAAGTTGTCAGCGGTCAAAACAGGAGACCAGTCGATTTTTATAGCCTCCTCTCTCAAGCGAACAAGGTCGATGCTTCTGACATTATGCCGAAAAATTACCCTGCTCCTAATTTTGTAACCCAGGTAAACCAGGTCATGGTGTGAAAATGGGGCTCCCATTTGCCCATGTGTGATGACAGATTCAGGCTTTGAGACAATCATAACATCTAGCAAAGAAGGCCTACTGTTAGGTAAATGATGAGTAGCGGCTAGCGGCATTATTTGCAATTTGAGCGAGGAAGTAAGCGCTGCAAGTTTACGGATTCTAGAGTCATCCTTAAGAATGCAGGTGTTGAGATCGCCCATAATTAATATATGGTCATAAAGAGTGCTAAAATTCTCAAAATATGATTCAAAGGAACTAAAATAGTCAACTTTATCATTTGGGCTGTAAACAACGCCAAGTAAAATTTTTCGGTGGTAAAGAACAACTTCCAGAAATAGGTGTTCGAGCGCACCAATATACTGCGCAGGAGAGGCACTAATTACCGAGGCAGAAATGTCACTGCGCAGGTAAATACCAACTCCGCCGCCTCGCACTCCCACACGGTCATTACGGAAAAGGCGATAACCCGGCAAAGCACACATAGTCGACGGCATAGAGGGCTTGAGCCAGGTTTCTGAGACAAGAATTCCATCGGCAACCCCAGAGGAAAAAGAAGCAAGAAGATCAGCACGATGTGCCTGAATACTTTGAGCGTTGATATGCACCAAGGAAAGGAACCGTGAACAGTCTTCGAAAACCAATTTTAGCTTATCCTCAAGCGGCTGTGAGTCTGTAAGAGTAGAACAATCACTAATAGCGCTTTCAAAATCATCAGAAGAGGAGCAAGTAAAATAACTATCATCTAACATAAATATAGTATTATAATAATAAATACCTAATATATAACTTGCTTTAAATATACTTAATAAATACTTATACGAAAATTTATAGTTTATATGAAAATGCTAAGAATTGCAGACAAATAAGTCTCTGTTTGAATTCTCTACGTATATTAATTAGTAAATATTATTATATTATTCAGTGGTGTGTGGTGCCACCACTTAAAAGAATAGCACCACCCCATCTCTTCCCGTGGGTGTCGTAAGAGGCGACTAAGGGAATAACCCGGAAGATGGGCAGCAGCATCTTTCGGGTACATTTACATCTACTGTACTGCGATCGCCAATCCGCCTACCAAGCGTGGCGATTATGCAAAATCTGCTTTACTTCCGGGAGGGCGACCAACTGTCCCTAGGTGGTGTCGGGTTCCTCGTCCACAAATCCCTCGTGAACAACATCGCCAAAATCGAGAGTGTGTCGTCTAGGGTAGCGTACCTTATACTCAGAATTACCAAGCGGTATTCGTTGAAGGTTATACAGGTCTACGCACCGACTTCGACTCACTCCGACGATGAAGTGGAGGCTATGTATGAGGATATTTCTACAGCCATGCATACCTCCAAGACACATTATACCGTTGTCATGGGGGATTTCAAAGCGAAACTGGGCAAACGAGGCGGAGACGAGTTGAGAGTGGGGCAATTTGGAGTTGGAAGTCGGAACGCCCGTGGCCAGATGCTGGCCGGCTTTATGGAGAAGGAGGGACTCTTTATGATGAACTCATTTTTCAGGAAGCCGGATTATCGCAGATAGACGTGGGTTAGTCCCGATGGTGTCACAAAAAATGAGATTGACTTCATCCTATCTACGAAACGGCATATATTCAATGATGTCTCGGTGATCAATAGCGTTAAAATTGGCAGTGATCACCGCTTGGTAAGAGGCACATTGAATATTAATCCCCAGCTGGAAAGATCGAGATTGATGAGGTCCACGCTCCGGCCTATACCCATCTAAATCCAAAACCCCGAGAGCTTTAAACTCGAATTACAAAATCGCTTCGAGTGCCTAGGAGAGTGCGTCGACGTGGACGACTATAATAACAGGTTCGTGGAAACTGTCTATACGGTTGGGTCAAAGTTTTATAAGGCCTGCCGTACAAACAAAACAAACAAAATCTCTAACAATACCCTCAAACTCATCGAAGAAAGACGCGGAATGACTCTGCAATCCCCTGATGATGTCTCTCAATTTAGGCGACTTAATCGACAGATCTCCAAGTCTCTGACTCGCGACATACGCCGCTTCAATACTACCAATATTGAGGCGGCGATCGAGCGGAACAAAGGCTCTCAAGTCTTTGCGAGAGATCTGTCGATTGGACAGAGCCAGTTGACGAGACTGAAAACGGATGACGGCAGAGTTGTTTCGACCAAGTCCGAGGTTTTGAGGGAAGTCGAGAGGTTCTATGGACAGTTATACACGACAACACGGGCACCTGTTACCAGTATGACAAAAGACCCCAGAGCCATGTTTACCCGACACTACACCGAAGATATCCCGGACATCAGCCTGTACGAGATTAGTATGGCTCTCAAACAGCTTAAGAATAACAAGGCGATGATGATGGAATTACGGCTGAGCTTCTGAAAACTGGTGGCAAACCTGTGCTTAAGACCCTTCAGAAGCTGTTCAATTCCGTCATCCTCAGGGGCAAAACGCTGGAAGCATGGCACAGAAGCATAGTGATATTGTTCTTCAAGAAAGGTGATAAGGCTCTCTTGAAGAACTTCAGACCAATATCGCTACTGACCCATGTCTATAAGCTGTTTTCGAGAGTCATTACGAATCGTCTCGCACGCAGGTTTGATGACTTCCAGCCTCCCGAACAAGCCGGATTCCGAAATGGTTTTAGTACCATAGACCACATACATACGCTGCGGCAGGTTGTACAGAAGACCGAAGAGTATAACCGGCCATTATGCTTGGCGTTTGTGGACTATGAGAAAGCCTTCGATTCGATCGAAACATGGGCGGTGCTCCAGTCTCTACAGCGGTGCCAAATTGACTATCGATATATCGAAGCATTGAAGTGTTTGTACAAAAACGCCACTATGTCGGTTCGTCTCCAGGACAAGACCACAGAACCTATTCAGCTGCAGCGAGGTGTTAGACAAGGTGATGTCATATCTCCGAAGTTGTTTACCGCTGCACTGGAGGAGATCTTTAGGCTTCTGGACTGGGACGGACTTGGCATCAATATTAACGGCGAGTACCTCACGCACCTCAGATTTGCTGACGATATCGTAGTCATGGCTGAAACCCTGGAAGACTTGGGCAAAATGCTCGATGACCTCTGTAGTGCCTCTCAACAAGTAGGTCTTAAAATGAACATGGACAAGACGAAAATTATGTCGAATGTCCATGTTGTGCCTACTCCAACGACAGTTGGAGGCACTCCACTTGAAGTTGTTGACGACTTCCTAGGACAAATAGTCCGGCTAGGTAGGTCCAATTTCGAGAAAGAGGTCAATCGACGAATCCAACTCGGTTGGGCAGCGTTCGGGAAGCTACGCCACATATTTTCGTCCCAATTACCGCAGTGTCTCAAGACGAAGGTCTTTGACCAATGTGTGTTGCCAGTGATGACTTACGGAGCTGAAACGTGGCCACTCACTATGGGCCTTATAAGAAAGCTCACTGTTACCCAAAGGGCAATGGAAAGAGCTATGCTCGGAGTTTCTTTGCGCGATCGAGTCAGAAATGAGGAGATCCGCAAGCGAACCAAGGTCACCGACATAGCTCTAAGGATTGCCAGACTGAAGTGGCAGTGGGCAGGGCACATAGCTCGAAGAACAGATGGCCGATGGGGCAGTAAAGTTCTCGAGTGGCGACCACGTACCGGTAGACGCAGCGTGGGTCCTACAAGGTGGACCGACGACCTGGTAAGGATCGCAGGTACCAGCTGGATGCGGAAAGCACAGGACCGGTCTTTGTGGAGATCTCTGGGGAGGCCTATGCCCAGCAGTGGGCGTCTTCTGGCTGATATGATGATTCAGTGGTTAGTGGTTATAAAATGAAATGGGTCGAACGAGAAGGGAGAGCCAATATTATGGAGCATTCAAGTAACGACCATCCACCGCTTTCTTAAAAGAATATTTGTTGGGTAATAGTCTGATGTCAGAGGGTACGGGAGGAATTTATTGGTTTTAAATGTAAAAAGTAATTGCTGAAGTTTTTAAAAATCGGCAAATACTCGTATCAAGCGTATAGGTGAACCTGACGGGATCCCGAGAGCATTAATGAAATGACATACATTCCTACCTAATGTTAAAACATTTTATTTTTACATTACAACATAATGTAATGTAAAAAAACGGTGCTATAATGGCTACATAAGCTGATGTCTTAGGAATATTTTTGTTAAGTATATCGATATCGATAATATTGCTTAATATAACATATCGAAAGAATATATCGACAGAGTGAACATCCCTTTTTATTTTATGCTGACAAAAACTTAGGAGATTTAATTATTTTTGTCTTTGACCTTGCACGCATTTTTTGTATGAAAAAGCTGTCACAGCCCCCTCTATAGACTGGCAAGAAGGTCGCTAACTTTCCAATCTCTTTGAGTCCCGTACATGTTTGCCGTGTAGCGCCTATTTAATAGTCTAAGTAGAGATTATTATTCGATTATTTGTTGTCGTCTCGCCTTGTGCTGTCACATCATTTTAGTTCTCTATAGTCTAAAATCTACCTATGTATAAATATGTATCCCATGACCAAGTTATCGATTTTAAATTGTTCTTCCTAGCGGTTTTTCCCGTTACAGGTTCAGGGTACATTTGACCAAGATCCAAGATTATGGTGATTACAGTAGCGCGGTTGCCATCACCTCAGTAACCCTGTTTACTGTAGGACTTACCAGATTAGCGACATTACACTGATATTATCGATGCATTTTGACACCTACCACATCCCTAATAGGCTAGAATGTTTCCGGCAAAAGTTGCGGCGAACATGTGGAATGTGCTTTAACAGGGATATCTCTCACGCCAAGGCTGCCACGGATGTATTCGTTACGCACTCGTGCAAGTCCACCCACCCATCGAAGAATTTTCAATTCCTTGACGTGTAGTTCGAATAACTAGGCAGCCCCAGCAGTATCCTGAATGCATCATGTACTAGAGGCGGAGCGCCTTGAATGCCTTCTGTGAATATTTGACCCATTTACTGTATGTGTAATACGACTGACAGTCTAAACAGTAATTTGAACGTCTCTGGTACAATGTGCGAACTTACGAGCCAACATATTCGCCCGTGCAGCCAGGGCTCTCCGCTTCCTCCCATAATTAGCCGGTAGCCTATTGGTAAAGGGACTCATAAGCGCGACCGGGTTCAAACCCCAGTGCCGCCATATACCAACGACTCTATTCTGAGTTAGGCACATTAACCATCGGTATTGGTCTTACGATGAGGGAAAACATAGTGGGTTACATATTCAGTTTCCACAATGTGCATGTTCATTGTGAAAACTGAATATGTAACCATGATCTAATCTGGTCAGGTTCCCCTGTTAACAGGTTCACAGAGGTCAGTTAAAGTTCAAAGTTTTCAATTTATTAGGATATACATAACTCTTTCAATCGTCAAAAAGGAGCGGGTGGAATAGTAGGAAGGAAATGCAGTGGCATGTTGGCCACCCCAGGACCGGAGCACATCCACCGTGTCCGACAATACCAGACAGAGCCGGCCAATGCCCGACAATGCCATGCAGAGCCAGACAGTGCCCAACATAATATATATAAACCTATATTATACTTAAGAGAAACCACCTAAAACTACAGCAAGAGTAAGCCAGCCCACCAAGCCAGCATTCGTTTATGAGTATAACGTTAACGACGCTTCCCAGGTAGTTCTCCGTGGTAAAGAAACGGCAGAACCCCACAGAGCCCACGTTAATTCTTTTTTTTTAAATATGTCTTATATACTAATACCTTGTATATGCCCTACATACTAACTTAAAGGTAAATAAATACCTGTAAATGGTAAATTCTGTATATCTGGTGGAACCTAATTATATATCTAGCCGAAATTCAAATTCACTCCTGTTCTATCTCTCCCTGTAGCTGCAAAGTAGTGACAAGGACCAAGTCCATAAGGGACTCCACCTGGGAGTTCAAATCGATGACAGGCTCCCCTTTAAAGACCACATTGGCGTGCTTGCTTGCCACTAAGTAAAAAAGATCCCATTCTCCTCAAGTCCTCTATAGAGTATTATGCGAGACGATCCTTACTTACTGCATACCTGTCTGAGGTGGGGCTGGTGTCTCCACGATGATCTACGTTGAAAGAGTGAAAAGGTTCATCCTGAAAGAAATGTATAAGAAGCCGTATATATTCCCAACTAAGGATCTTTATTCGGAGGGTGGTGTCCTGAATGTCTGCCAACTATACGTCCTTAAGGTGTTCTCAAGTTGTTGGCCGTACGTAGTTGACCTGATTTTTATTCTTTTAGATTTGTCGAATGCAACATAATGACGCGCTGTTAAATAATAAATGTGACTGCCATCTTTGTAATGGATCTGCTAAGTATCGGCTGACGGCTTTAGCCTAGACTCTGTAGTAAGACTCTGAGCATACGTTGGAACTTCATCAACTGGTACCGTCCTCCCGGGACCTTCCAGTGTACAGATATTTCAACTCAGTTGTGCGCGCGGCCCTATGTGTGGGTAAACCTTGTACATTATACAGTGACTTTGTGTGCGTGACAAGAGGTACAGTCGGGTACAAAATACAAATACAGTTATTTAAACAAATTTGAAACAAAAAGGAATAACTCGGTTTTTAAGGTCTTTGTAACTTGTTGTGTTTGATAATATACGGGTTCTTAAAAAAAAACAATAATTTGGTAATTTAATGTTTATGTATTGAACATATTATTCTAAATCACTACTTGAAAAATCAAATGATGAATTTTCGGATTCGCTGCTGTCACCAAGGTTAATTATGAATTCTGCCTCCAAGTCAAAATGTCGATAGTATTCTTCTTCTTTCTTTTGTACATGTCGACAAGTATTACCCCACATCCCTTCATTAATCTGACTTAAACGTTCATTTATTAGTTTCATTATTCCCGTCACATTTTGGTCGACATTACGCGAAGCAATATAATTTTTTAAAATTCCCTACTCATTTTCTATGGGGTTTAGTTCAGGATGATATGGTGGCAGTCGAAGAACTTTTATGCCATATGGCTGAAGTATATCTTCAATCTTATAACAAATAAGGTTTTCTTTATTTTTTTTAATCAAATCATACAGTTTAATTTTTTTCATATCTAAATTAAAAGCTATTTTTTTTCAGTCAGCCATATCTGCATTTAAATTTTTTTGGAATTAGAATTTGGAGCTCTGTCATTTTGAACATTATGGTATGAGGCATTATCAAGCACAACCACAGAGTTAGGTGGAAGATTCGGTATTAGACGTTCTTTTAGCCACTTTTCATAGTTTTCTGCATTCATGTTAGAGTGGTAATCACCGGAAACACTATTTGCTTTGTATGTCAATAGTGCTTTAGGTACGAAACCTTGTTCTGAACCAGCATGCACAATAATATATCTTTGTCCTTTCGACAGGTTTCTCTTTAGAGGTGGTCCATCTTTATTACCCCATCCTTTGTTTTAGATTATTACATGATTAGTTAAGATATAGCTCTCATCTGTATATACGGTACACCGATGTTCTTGACGGTATCTGAGTAAGTTTTTCAGGTAAGAAAATCTTAGTTTTTGGATGTCATGCCGCTCTATAATAACACGTCTGTTATCCACAGTTTTTCGCCATTTGTATCCCAACTTTAACAAAGCTGTACGCATAGTCGAAATACTTCCATCATAATTAAGTTTCTCTTAAAATATTCTATTCAACTTTAGCAATGTAGGTAACTCGTGATGTTCTAAATGGTAATATTGAATAGTTGAACGTATAACATCAACGTTAAAGTTGTCTAATTCTAACTTCTTTGAACGTTTTTTGCGGTCTTTATGCGTAGATTTAAATTTAGAGTCAGATTCTTTTCCTTCAGCTAATATATTAGTTATTGTTCTCTCTGATACCCCCACTGCCATTGCTGTTCTTTTCCGTACGCTGTTTAAATGTTCACTTAATTTCGATATTAAAATTGAACTTGCACTGCAAACTGGATCACTTACTAGTTGCAATATATCTCTCGTATCTTTTTTCAGAAATTCGTATACCTTAGCAATGGTTTCTCGAGTCTAAAACAATAATACGTTAACGTCAACAAGGATATATTTTTTCGTATATAGAATTATCATAAATATCTTTTATATCTAAATTCAAAATTAACAAATATTTACCTGACTCCTTAAACATTTTCTTCGTGAAGAACTAGATATTTTTTGTTAACGACTGTACCCGTAAGAAAATGCGATAAGAACACGTCTTGCTCGGACGACTGCCGCGTCACTGCCACATAAATGAAAGCTGTATATTTACAAGCGCAAGCATACATAGCGCCGCGCGCACAACTGAGTTGAACTATCTATAGTAGATCGGATATCTGTAAACAATTAACTTACCTAGTTAAGGGCGTTTGTAAAAATAAAACGACCTAAATGGCTAAATTACAAGCAAAATACACAAAGGAACAAAGCAAAAGGTACAAGGAAACATTGTACACTTAAGAGAAAGTACTTACTAATGCCAACTATTAAGCTGGGATTGATCACAAGGATGATGATGACTTAAGAATAATTCTTATTATATCGTTATCGATAATATAGTTTATTACAATACATCGAAAGAAAAATCGACAGGGTGTACGTGTAGTCTAAGTGTAGTTGCTTGCCCGGAGGTATCCCGAGTATCATAGGGCAGCATCATTAAGTAGTACAACATCACGGGATGCCAATCGGCTCTCGAGACTGTTCAACGAGTCTTAGGGTGCATAGTGGACGGCCTTAGGGGTAGGTACTATTGATTACGGAAATGTAATAGAATCCCACGGGATAGTCAAATGTTTACAGAGATCCAACAGGCAAGGGATCACTAGTTTGATATAAATATTTACAACTAGATATTCCCCCTATCATACGAATTTCTCTACAGACATTCCTAACAGTCCATGCAACACGTCTGAAGATAAAGCACCGAATCGCTTTATTTTTAACTATAGATAAAAGGTTAAAAATACAATACAAATAGTATAAAGGTATATGGTATGTATAGTATACGTTTAATAGTATAATCTATGTTTATTCTATGTCAAAGTAGTTAGTAGTTAGGTAAATTACATTATACCATCACGCTTTAAAAAGCTTCTACTACTGGTAGAATGGGGGATAAAGCCTTAATGGCTTTAAGTCCGCCAATTGTGTTAATGTGCAATAAAGTTTTAAACCATAATAAATGATAATAATAAACATTTGCACCTACGTCATCATCATCTAAAAAATCCCAGTAAAAATAGATGCAATACACAGTATAGAGCTACCAAGTAAGATAACGGCCCCTGAAGATAACAGAACAATAACAAGTCACGTTATACATATACTTATGGCTAAGCTCAGTCGAGTCCAGAACGTGTCCAGAGTCACTCGTTGACATGCAGCGCGCGTGGGTGATAGCAGCGCTACTGGCCGCCGCCTGCGCAGCCCCAGGTAACAATACCAGCTTTCATTTGCTCTCATCCATAAAAATAAACTTAGGTGCCTATATATACAATCAGCCTGTTTATTGCGCCATCCATATGCAATCGATAAATATTCATTTATAAAATATTTGATCACTGCCTCATCCTTCTTTCTCTCTCTCGAACTTATAATAAATAATAATGGTCACGGGGTGCCAATAGGCTCCCGAGACTTCTTAACCAGTCTCAGGGCCCCAGCGGAAAAAAAATATATTTTATAGAGAATAAACAAAATTATAATAATAACAATTTGCTTAACAATACCTTAGACTTTATCCCGTTATTCTATAGTGTAATTTTGAAAATTGTGGTGTTAATACCTAAACGAAAAAGAAAAATAAAGAAAACGGCTCTAACCTTTTATTATCGATTTCGAATTTAAGAAACCCGGGACCTCGTAAGCTTTTTCACTTAGTTTTACGGTCCTAAGTCATCATTCTCTTGTATTGTTTTGTCTAGAAAATAAACGCATTTAATTTGTCTACGCGTAATAATCATTGCACTTCAACTTAAAGCAGGTATACGATCACGCATTCGGATACGATCGCGCATGCGGATAACCCGATCAAAGGTGAAATATATTTCCATGCAAGCAATGAAAATATAACTTAAGAAAAAAAAAGTATTGGCGTCAATATCCCACTAGTGCTCCGCCTTGACCGAGAATTTAACGGATTAGGTAATTAGGGACATTATATACACAGTTAACAGGGGAACCTGACCAGATTGGATCATAATTACACATTCGGGCGCCTAAATGTGTATCGGTTAGGGTGCAACAATAGTCAGTATACAAGAATAGTCTGTGTAAAACACCAATAATAATTTACAGAGACTATTCTTGTGTATTGACTGATACAATTCACGTACCTGAGAAACTTAATACCCTATTAAATTTAATTAACCTGGTCTCCAAAATTTTGGGACCACACCATAATTTTATCTTAAGCCTGGGTGAGCTTATGTCCAAGTAAACTCCCCCAACGATACACAAACGGCTTTGGGATGAGCCACTTTGTAAAAAAATTCAAAAAGATTTAATAGATTCTTCGGCTAGTGTTTCTTAACGTACTTGTCTCTTGGCCGTTTCTGAGCAGTAGTCAAGATTCTGGCTTCAAGCTGTCTTTTGCCCGAATATCGGCACCGTTTTAAATAACTTGTCATTATCTGTTTGTTTGCACCACGGTCTGTCATGTAGTCGTAGCGCAGGCCGAATCTCCAGGCACGGGGCAATAAATGACGTCATCCGACCGTCAACGTACCGGCCGTATTAGCTAACAGTTTTTTACTATTAAGTACTGATTTGTTTGATAAGCTTATGATCTTCCTATTAAGTAAATGAATAAATAAATTAGAGCCGTATGGTACCGTACGTGACAATGGCAAGAGGCCTGACGGCATGACGCTCATAGCTTAGAAACTTGTGCTGGCGTCATCCGATTTAACAACTACCGCCAAGAGCGCTGGAGCTGCGGCCTCTACTGCTGAGGAGATTTTTAAAGATTTAAGCTAAAAGCTAATCGACACCACAGGTGACCGGAGCTGGAACGTTCCTCGGACAGAGGATAAGCATTGATATCCCACGAGGCAACGCAACTAGCTTTATGGGCGCCGTGGGACAACGGTGTGGATGATTATTTTAATATTTAATATTTTTCTGTTACTTAATCAATAATTAAATTATATAAACAATTTTTATTAGTAACCAATTCTGAAACATTACATTCCAATTGCGCATTCGTCAATTAAGTCGGGGAAAACCCTTAAGTTTCCCATTTATGGCGTCCCAGATAGGTGCCAGACAAATTGTAAAATACAGTTTCGTCATATAAGGAAATACCTGGAAATAACTTATTGCTCACAAATGAATAATTGCCTTATTTTATGTTTAATAATTAAGTAAGTCAGTACCTACATTTAATAATAAACCCGTATTTTGTGTTATTTTTCCCTATGTTATGTTACCTAAGTTGAGGTGGTTAATAGCAACACACAGACACAGAGTTTTTTGTATACAGGCTTTTATTTGCTAACATTATCATCATCGTCGTACTATTAACATCCTATAACCATCCTGCGGTACAGGTCTCTTAGGTACAAATCTTGATGGAATGGATTAAACAGGGTCAACTCCAACGACTGTTGCGGTCAGGCTGTTGATGTGTTATAAAGAACCTATATTCCAACTATGGAACCGCTTTCGAGGAAACAAATGTCTTATCTCATATACCTATCTCTATGCCTAAACTTGTACATTACTAAATGTATTTAGATTATATTTATTTGTATTTTTCTAGGCGCATGGCCCAGCTACGATGAAGAACAATCAAATTATCAAGACACGGACCAAGACTATAGTTCCGAGTTGTATAGCGGCGAGACTACCGATAGCGATACAGAGCACCGTATCGAATCCGTAACATTAGATCAGAAGGATAAACCAAAAGCAGTACCGCGAAAAGGGAATGTCTTCAATTACTATTTACCTAAAAAAACTGCTGTCCCTATAGAAAATTTTCAAGATAAACACAACGACAATCAAAATAAATATACAGATGCAATTAATGACACTGATAAAACCAATAATCCAGTTCCATCACACTTTGGTAAAAATCGCGATAATTTAAACATGAATATTTACGATGACGCGGATAATGATACCAGTATCGTTCGTCCAACCACAAATAAACCAATCCATATAGACGATTATAAAGAAAATTATGAACATAATAATTATGAAGATAATAATAGTAATAAAGAAGAAAAATCTACACGTATAGATCACGCCACCTCTAGCCTCGAAAATGATGATAATCATAAAAAAATTACAGATTTCAATCAAAGAGAGCCACCAACAGTTCCATTATACTCTGGTAAAAATACCTACGATGACGCGAATAATGATGCCGGTAGCGTTCCTCCAACCAAAAATAAACCGATCGATATAGACAATGGAAAAGAAAGTAATGAACATAATAATTATGAAGATAATAATAGTAGTAAAGAAGGAAAATCTATACGTACGGATCACGCCACCTCTAGTCTCGAAAATGGTTATAATAAACCAAAAGTGGGAGGTAATATTCATAGTGAGCCACCAACATATCCGTTTAATGGAAATACACCTGTCAGAGAGAAAGCCGGTATCGTTCGTCCAACCACAAATAAACCGATCAATATAGACAATGATAATTACGAACATAATAATTATGAAGATAATAATAGTAGTAAAGAAGGAAAATCTACACGTACGGATAACTCCACCTCTAGTCTCGAAAATGGTTACTATAAACCAAAAGTGGGAGGTAATAATCATAGGAAATATAATGGAAATACAGCTACTACTGAAAAACCGTATTGGATAACTAACAGTGATGAACAAGATATACAGCCATACTGGAAACTTCTGTCAGAAAAAAAATTACAGGACTCCAATAACAATAAACGTGTCACGATTACCCCCCGTAATATAATAATCCCTGAAAATTCTGACGAGGATAATTATTCCAAAAAAAAGGAAAATCATAATATCAGCAGCTGGAAATCCAATAAAGAATTCTTTCGTAGTGATAACAATGTGGACCGTAATCGTTATAATGAGAAAAAAAACAAACCAAGCTATAAATACCAAAGTCAAGGCCGGGATAGATATGATCGTCATGGAGGCAATAATAACGACAGACATCAGAGTTCTAGACCAATACATGGCAAAGACGAACGTGAAGGTCATCATTTAAATGGGTGCCATCGGTATAGCTGTAATAAACGTAATAAATATCATAAAAACTCTCGTCGACATTACCACCATGACAAACGCAGGCCAAATCACCAAAGGACACATGGCAAACATAATGAAAATGACAAAACTAACAATTACGAGGATAAAGACAAACATGAAAATCGAATGGCCCAAAATCATAATAAACACCGATATACTGGCCAGGGAAATTATAAAAATAACAAAAATTATAAAGGATGGCATCCTATAAATATACGTAAAAATGACAACTATGATAGTAGCCGACATAATAATAATAGGCATAATAGTCAGAATTCATATAACAGCAACTCAGGAAATCATGGTCACGGTAATTATGGTAGAAGTAATCACAGGCGCAATGACCGTGATAGAAATGAAAATAATTTCAGGGGCAGAGAAAATAAGAACAATCACTACAATAGACCTGAATCGTACAATAGACGTTAATAGTATTAACGGTTAGGATATTACAAAGAAAATAACAAAATAATAAGTATTGTTAAGGTGACATCTACAATATGGCATATTTAACACACGCGAGCTAATTGTTTTCATTACCGAGATTTAACATTTAGATATATTTGTGAATAGACGTTGTAAATTATATACTACGAGTAATTAAATTGTACTTTTTAAAAATATGTTTTTATTTATTTTTGGACATTTTTAAGAGAGGGATATAGGAGCATGCTGGGATATTCCACTCGAATCGGAGCTGCCCGCCTGGGGAGGTACCTCCACCTTACAGAAAACAGCAGTCAAACTACACTATTTTAATATTGTTGTGTTTCTGCCGGTGAGCAAGGTTTCCAGTGCTCCATGGGGAACCGTGGCTG